>MJHO01000143.1:0-36712 GCA_002076135.1 Xerophyta viscosa
CTGACGAGCGGGTTGACTTCGAGTGTTTACCATGATGAACGATGTCGAAAAGATCTACAGTTTACCGTGTGGGCGATGCGTCGTAGTTTTCCCATGGACGGCGCCAGATGATGCTGATGGGTTTATTCTCACCAGGATTGGATGACGCACGCTTCGTAGATTTCTCCGGTCGACGGGGTTTACGGAGATGACCCGTATAGCTGGTTGCGGTAAGGTAAAGTGAATTATCAACACTCTGTTTTTAAGTGGAAAACTCAATGGAGGGTAGAAACACCACGGAGAGGACGGAGTCCCTCAATGTTTACTATGTATGTTTTGTGAATACAAGTATTGTATTGTATCTCTATTGTATGTCTCTCTCTCTCTCTTTTGAGTCTGTCCCTTTCTTAGGGTTACAAGTATGGGTTTTATATAGAGATTAAGGGGTATTATGGTAGTTAATTACCAGCTGAATTACTGTAGCATTAAACGTGTCCTTATCTAGGGGTGTTAGGGTCATCACGCTTTACGGCTTAGCAGCACGGCGTGCTATCCGTTTGTAGGCACGGCGTCTTACTCGTTGGCGTCGCAGTCCGTGGTCTAGCAGCCGGGTATGTTGTGGCTTCTCCAACAGAGTACGCCTCGTTCCCTTAACGGGGAGCAGTTCGTGACTCCCGCACCTTCGACGGAGTAGCGCTTCGTTAGGTTCCATGTCTGGACCGTATCAGGATGTAAAATATAAATAGGAGGAGAGACATGCATAACAAGAGGACCCCGTTGGGGAATAAACTTGTAATTTTAATTTGTTTTTATCATTTTCTCCATGAATTTGAAATTTGTTGAGGGACACATTTGTAGTCTAACTATGAGAATTAAGATTTCTTAGCAAGTATTCTAGAACATTAGTTAATTCATATCGGATGTTTCACAATTCTTGAATGCTTTTAAAGTGGATTGATACCACTTTTTTAATGAAGTGATTGATTTATGATGAGATTGAGAAAAAAATCAAAATAAGCTTTCTAGTGAAACCATACACGAAATCATGTAAAAGAATAGAGATAACTTTACATAGAGAATTCGTGCACAAATTGAAGTCCATAAAAGATAATGCGTTTCTCTCCGATCAACCTGCATAGAGATAAGTAGTGATGAAGAGAAATAGTTTTAATATTGATCGAGAGAGAATATTAAATAATAAAAAGGACTTGCTGAAATTGAAATTAATATTGTTCAGAGTGCTAGTAAAGATTTAGATTATCATAGCGAATGCAAATTGTGTACCTCAATATCATCTTTGGAGAATTTTTATCCAATTTGAATTATATTTTTTAGTCTTTTCGGTTGTTAAATTAAAATCAGGATTAAAACTAGGCCGGTAATCAATAAAATTCAGGTCTCGAGGGAACGATACTTTACTCGACTCTTTATTACTTGTGGACCTAGTCGCTTTTGCTAGAATTTACGCATCACCTATTAGGCTCGGACTTCTCGAATCCGTTAAAATGCACGTACAACAATATTCAGTAGGCCGTTCACACGTATTGGATTCCACTCCAAAGAAATCAAACGTGGATTTAAGTAGCACATTAAAGCATGAACCATTATCAATGAGTACTTTAGAGATGTGATAATCTTTGAAACAAACTGCAATATAGAGTGCTTTATTGTGTCCTCGTCCATCTGGACCTAACTCATCGTCAGAGAAGGAAACATAATTTGGAGCTTGAATCTGACCCACCAATCTTTCTACCTGTTCTTACGATTGTATCATGAGCCACATGCGACTCATTTAAAATGTCTAACTGATCCAGGAGGATTCTTGGGTCAAGGAAGACATAGAGGACATTGACTTGGGGGCATGCAAGGCGCGGCCAAAGTTCTGCCAAGGCGCGGCAAAGGCGCGGCCAAAGTTCTGCCAAGGCGTGGCATAGGCGCGGCATGGACGGGCATGGGCGCGGCACTGACGCATCACAGGCACGGCCTAGACGCGGGTACGCGAAAGGCCAAGGGACGCGGGCTTATGCGGAAGTCTAGCGGGCGCGGGCGCGCGGAAGGTTCAGCTGGCGCCGGCAAGCTGCGCGGCAAGCCAGCGGAGCGCGCGGGCATGCGCGGAAGGCCAGCGGTAACGCGCGGTAGGCCACACGGGAAGCCAGGCGGGCGCATGGTAATGCCAAGGTGATCCAGCAGAGCACGGGAAATCCAAGGGGCACAAGTTACAATGACTTTGTCTTCCTACTACTTGTATCATTGCTATTAGTTAAATCCTTTGACCGGGTTTTTGGCGCAAAAATGGGTGCTTGGGTATGTGTCCAAGCCTATTTATAGACCACTTGGCCGTTGTGGCTAAGGTGGAATTGTGTTTGTAACCGAGCATTGTATAGTAGGCAACACGAGGAGGGCGGTATTGGCCAACTCATACCATAAAAGAAATTTCTCTCACTCTCGGCTTCCCTAGATCCTAAATTACATCCGGGCACTACGGCCACAGGCTAGGACCGTGGAGGGCATACGGATCACTAACTAAAGCTTGTCGGTGTACCTCAGACTGAAGACTACGACATGTACGAAGATGATCTTAGCAGGAGTTTGCTAAAGCTGTTCAACCACATTATAATCATTGTTTCTAATGTATTTTAGAAACTGCTCCACATCTTCATTAGTGATCGTCTCTTTTATGTATCCTTCCATATTGGAACCCTCTTTCTGCCCTACAAGTTCTTCACCAAACTTTTGCGTTTGCCTTTTCCTTTCTTGCTAGTCCTGTGGGTATAAATCTCCTTGTCCGTTATCAGCATCCTATTCCAGTGATATTTAAATTATAACACTAGATTTGGAAAAGTTCGCCCTTCCTGATGGATGTTTCGGAGATGATTGGAGTTCCCTTGTACTTGCTTTTGGACGTCCCACACATAAGGATGACTTACAATGTCGTTACTCTTATTCAGCTCGGTATTTCAAGTCTAAAAGTGAAATCAACTTCATTATCACTTTCCATATCATCTTCCTTAGTACACCATTCAATCATATTTATTCCAGATGTCTCATTATCACCCTTTGAGGTGTCGGGAATTACCGCGAGTTTCTTCAACCTGATTTAGCTTGATTCGCCAGCATTCATGAATTCGTAATTCGATTCCATAAGTTTAAACATCCTTCTGTATTATGTCCTGCAACTCCGCTATGATACTCGCAATGGAGATTCGGGTTATACCAGACTGGAAAAGGTGGCTGATAGGGTTGGAGGTCAGGAGGCCATTAGACCTTCTTTACTAACGTCTTAAAATCTTTACTTGAGACTGGAGCGGACCATTATTGCTGCCTAGCGACGGGACGATTCGGCCATTGATATTGTGGAATTTTTTGGGGAGGCCTGTTTGGCACACCTCTCTGTGGAACTGATGCTTGCGGCATCTGATGCGTGCGGATATTGTGGTCTGGGAGCTTGCTGAAATAGACAGGTGGTTGTTGTTGATAATTTCTGAACTGATAGTTTCCACGACCCATAGGCTTATAGGGTGACTGCGTAAATTGTGTTGTTAGGCAAACCGGGATGCGATATGATTGTACAATTTCCTTTCTTTTTCCCAGCTTCTTGTCGGTTTTCAGCTACCTAAGTGCTGACTCAATCCCGTTGCCTGTACGGCACTAATGGGCCAAAATCTATTAGTATTAGCACACGAGTACTTATATTGGGGGTTTAAGCACTCTATATCAATAAAAGCATCAACCAGTTCTTGCTCTGACATCGGTGGCTCTACTTGAGCTGCCTCATTCCTCCATCTAAGCGCAAATGCGCGAAAATCTTCATTTCGGTTCATTGTCAGCTTCTTCAACGAAGACTTATCAGGTGCAAAGTCTGTATTATGTTTATACTGTTTCAAAAACGCATTTGCAAGATCACCCCAAGTACATATTTCTCTTTTATTCAAATTGAGATACCACTTTATAGCTGGTCCCTCAGACTTTCTTGAAAAAATGCATCATTATTTTCTCGTTTCTTCAAATAAGCTCCCATTTTGGCTGCAGTACATCTATATGTGAATGAACGGATCGGTTGTTCCCTTATATTTCTCGAAATCTGGGGCTTTAAAATCATTCGGCAGTCGATGTCTGAACGCATACAAAATTGGGTGGTCTCCAAATCTTGATTTCCTTCAGTATCTTCAAGCTTGTCATTATTAATCTATTTGTTCGCTATTTTTCTCTACCACTGTAGGTTGTACCCCATAAGTAGTGGGTGCAATTGGAACATGATTAGTAGCTATAGTCACCGGTGGAACGGGGCCCCAGGCGGCACCATCTCATATTGGTATGACTCCTGCGGAATTGGCGGAGGAGCTGAAGTCGTAGGTATCTGTGCTTGATCATTACTCATGGAACATCCCAAATTGTGTGGAGATGAATGATGTTGTAGGTTGTTTTGTCGTTCAGCCAACAACAACCGGACTTGTGCAGCCAATTCAGCATTCTCCTTTCGCATGAGTTGAATTTCTTCACGCAAGGTTTGTTCGATCGTCTGATTTTGAATCTCTTCGTACGATCCCATGATTCTCCCTTTAGACCTTGTGAAATAACTCTTCGAGATCAGAGTTTTCCAATGGTGTCCTCTAAAAAAGAGTGAAAGAATTTTCTCAAAACTTGAAAAGATTGCAAAATACATGGCAAAAATAATTTTAGCAAAACAAATATATGTAAGAGGCCAATTATTATTGAAAAATTACTCGTTGCATCCATCGCATTTTTTTTAAGACAACATAGATAATGCATTTCATTTATAAAAGAGTACATTCTGACATGTTCGGTTCTCGATAAAAAGAAGAAAAAGTACATCATTAAAGCTCTCCAAAACTTATATTCAATTTCCAGCCCCACTAGCCCCAGCATCTCTTTCGCCATACTTCTTAATTGCTCGCGCATATGGTATGAGTTTCGCGCGGCTTTTCTTCAACTCCTGGCCATAGATCAGTTAGAATAGAAAACCATCCTCTTTTCCCATATATTATGCAGTGCAAATGACATCTTCTATGGTGTTCAACAATTCTAAGCCTTCAACTTTTGTGTGATCAAGATAAGTTTTCAAAGCTTTGCATTCACTTGTCTTTTCCCTAAGCTGGTGAACTTGCCAGTGAACTTCTTCGACGTTTCCTGGTATTTTTGCCAGCATATTTTTCATATGTTCATTCAGATCACTATACTTCTGTTGATCTGTGTATCGTTGCTCTGCCGAACGTAAATTCTAGAATTAACTATCTAGCTTCACAAGCTTGTAGTTCATCAATTTTTCAGTTAGCAATGTTCTGCATTTATTATCATTGTCCTTCGATCTCTTGTACCTTGTCTTTAGATAGCCCTAATTATCGTGTGATCCTTTACTTCAACTGGCTTTGCATTGCTAACTCCTGTTCATTCTGCCTTCTCGTTCACAGATATCTGTTTCTGTTTGCCTTCAGAAATGTGGTTTCTACGGCGCCATTCCATTGTCAGCTTCCTCTTTTTCCATTCTCGTCGTAGTCTGTCATTTTCTAATGTCAAGGCTTTGACATCAGCTTGTAATTCAGGAATTTGCTCGTTTTCTTCTTTAGCTTTCTAATATCTTCATGCAACAGTTGAATAACTTCATCTTCTCCCTGAGATATTCATGGAATAGTCTTTTGCTTCTTTCTTTTCCTGGGTGACCTTGGTTTGTAACAGGTAAGCAAAACTGATATTTTGTTTCCTCCATGCAGAATTCTTTCGTTGTACCAGATTACTTGTGCATACCTTGTTACGAATTTTGGCGTGCCAAATATGCCCTGAACTTTTGAATTTGCGCCCTTTATTGTTGTCTTTCTCTTTGCCCCCATAAGTTGTATTCACATTCTTTCATACCCTCGATGTTGCTGTCTTTCTGTTGGGATTAACTGTCGCTGTGGAACATCGCTGTGTGGAGCATGCCTATTGCAGAGTCATGGGCCAATTAAGGGGATCCATCTTCTTAAACCGCAAACCAATGATGATCCTGCCCTCAATTCATTAGAACCCCGCTACCATCTAACTTTTTCGATACTGCGGAAAATATTCTTTCCATTCCTCGATGGTTTTTGATGGTTTTTTACTCTAATTTTTCATTGATTTGTGTTGGACTGATCCGAAAATATACTGTGATTGTGATAAACGGTTGTACGAAGTGCTGACAGATCCATTTGCATTAATGTGAGGGGCAAGCTGTGAAGAGTCCCCTTTCCTTTTTTTACTGTCTGGTTGAGTGTGAAAATTGTTTCAGCTAATACGGCAGACATATGATTGACTTCCAGATTCCATATTGCGTATAAGAGATAGTATAAATGCACATCAATCATGTCCATAACGCGGGAAATAGAACTGTCCCGAAGTACGCGAGGACAAATATTTTTAATTTTAATCATTATCCCCGTATTTGGATACCAGATAATCACCAAGTTTCTTCAGAGTTCGGATAGATATCCCAATATCCCCTGTAACGTATTCGGCTAAATTGCAAAATTCCTCGTCATTAATCACAAAACATCTGCGTTCTACGTCCCAAAACCACGCAATAGCTTTTATGAGATTCCAGTCAACGGTCATATTCAATAAATCTATAAACTTTCCAAACCGTTTATCACATGCAATCTTGTCTTTTTTTCGAAACTCGTCCACATGGAAAGCAGATATGGTTATCATATGTTAGGGTGAGAGAATATGGCATGGTGCAAGTTGTTCATTTTCCATAATAATTGGCCTGTGCATATTTAAAAACAAAATTGAATGAAAAAGCTTTCCAAAAACAAATCATATGGATAAATAAATAAATTAAGCGATGTGATTGAAAAATGATAATAAAGGGGACATTGGCGAAAATACATTTATTAACGAAAAGGCCGAGCATACGGACTACTACGCACTCATTACGCATTGCTCCGGTGTCGCGTAAATGTGATTAGAGGCATTACACTCGAATATCATTATGCTCAAGCAAATCATTATGTACAAACATTCACTCACACACATGTCAATGTGCATTACATACAGATGTCGTAAGGGTATTACGGGTACCTATGCTGGCAGGGCTTACGGACTACTTGTGCACATTGTACGCCAGCTCCGATTATCCCAGTGGTTTCTAACAACCTGTCATTGCTGGGACCAATGCACATAATACATCGGCTCGGAGTACTATCCAGGTAACATTTTGGTTGTGGTAAAGTGCCAGCATACGGACTACCTACGTACTAGTACGCATGCTCCATTGTCCCGGTAATAGGATGGGTATTTACCCTGGGTCAACATATGGCAAAGCAGAAACATTCACAACATTTATCGATAGATCCAAACGAAGCTAATAAACACAATATTATCACAACAATCTAAAACGAGCTTGACGGTCCCCAGCGGAGTCTGCCATCTGTTGACGACCTTCCTCCAATAAAGGGGAAGAGGGGTTTTGGATTCGCCACCTAATTTTTTATGGAAAATTAGGAAAACCGATAGCACTTTTGAGATTCTTAAGGCTCGTTTCGTGTTACGTGTGGGGGAAGACAGAACACCCCATAGCGCCCTCGGAAGAGGGTACTCTATAGGATGTTGTGCAAATTTGTGTTTTACAGATTTTTGTGTTTTTATATTTTTTCTGATCTGATAGTTATATCGACTTTTAATATTATCTATATTAATGCTTAAAAAGATAATGGGTATACAACTCATTTCTCCTTTTAACATTTATAGAAGAATTAAACAATAGAATTTATGATTAAAATAAAATCAGTATACACCGATTTCGTAATCATACTTTCTATTATTTAAAAGGGAATTTAATCTCCTCAAATATGTATAATAGAAATACGAAGCAACATACACCACTTCGTTCATCTATTATCTATATTCAAATTTCCAATTTATATAAATTTAAAAAGTAGAAATAACAGTATACACCGTTATCCTTCTTTTTCCCTTATATATATAGATGGAAATTAAATCTAAACATGTCGGATTTACTTATAGAAATGAGAATAGAGAAAATAAAATATATAATGTTGTGCGTGGTCGAACGATACTTAATTGTCGAGAAGTTGTTTGTAAAGAATTTTGTTTAGTTAGGTTGGGATTCAGTGCCGTATCGTTTCTCATCATCGTCCAAAAAGTTTATTTATGGTTTTTGTGTTTTTAATTTCATTAAAATTTAGGGAATATACACCTCTAATTCTAAATGCCGTTACAGGTACTTGTCGTTTGTTGTATCGGGTTAATGGATTATTACCGTTAAATTTGAGTTTGGTTTAAAATAATTGTTAATTCGAAATATTAGGAAATACACTCACATTTATTTTGGGGGTTTACAAGTATTAGCACCTGATGAACCCATAAAAACTCATGCACATTTGTCAAATTTATAATTTATAAATAATGTCAAATTTTGAAAAAAAAAAAAAATGGAAGTATACACCTCCGTATTTTATTTTTTGGGTTATACGTGTACACCTATAACCCATAAAACTCATGCACAATTTCAAATTCCTTAATTTTATAATATAATATCAAATTTTGAAAGAAAAATAAAAATTGGAAGTATACACCTCCGTATTTTATTTTTGGGTTACAAGTGCTTTACACCTATAACCCATTAAAACTCATGGCACCGAATTTCAAATTCTAATTGATATAAAATATCAAATTTTGAAAAAAGACTAAAAAAGTGAAATATACACCTCCGTATTTATTTTTGATTACAAGTAACACCTATAAACCCATAAAACCTTCACAATTAGTTTAAAAAGAAGCATTAAATTATTTTTAATCCCAAATAAGTTGAAATTAGATCAAATTGGTTCAATTTAAAAAATGAAATATGGTCTAATAATATAAAGCTCATTTATGCAATCTGGCTCGGTATTAGGCTCAATCCTGTGATTTGGATCGGTAAATGGCTCGATCGGATGAAACGGACTTGCGAAACGGCTCGCCCGCGCGAAACGGTTCGAGTCTGGACTCGCCCGTGCGAAACGGGTTCGTAAAAGAGTTCGGGCGCGCGACATGGCTCGAGAAATGGTTCTCGCGCACGAAACGGGCTCGGTCTGGGTTCGCCCGCGCGCACGTGCGCGGCCACGGAACCGGCTCGATCGCGGTTCGGGTCTGGTCGCGCGCGCGGGCGCGCTCGCGTGATCCGAGCGCGTCGCGCGCGCCACGCGTTTTTAATAAAACGGGTAAGAGGGTTGCGGATGCGGGTTTCGGGGCAGATCCGACCCGTTAGTATCGTCTTCAACCCGTTAAGCTGTTATTCGCGTTTTTTTCTTTTTTTTTTAAACGCCGCCGGCGGCGGCCGTCCGGGTGTCACCCCAATGGTTTTTGGCCGTCCCCGACGCGTTGGTGATGTCAAAAATTGGATTAGAGGCTTCGTTCAAGGAGTTTCGTAGGTGTGAAGTTTTCGGTCGTTTTTCACGGCGGCGACCGTTCGCCGCCATTAGGGTCATTCCTAAGGTTCTCAAGGGTCCTGAATTCAATAGTGATGTCTGAATTGGATTTCGACGTGTGTGTAATGAGATATGGTGGAGTGTAATTTCGGTTTTAAAAATTGTTTATATCGTTTCGCCGCGTGGCGTCGCGGCGCGAAGCCACGGCGGCGGTCGTGTGATCTACAAATGTAGAGACGATTTTGAGAGGATTACCTCGAGATTTGGACGTGGATTGAGTTGTTGACGTTTTGATGTTTCGGATGTTGACGGCCGGAGCTCGGTGCGGTAGCGGAGGTTCTGACCGGCGGCGGCGTTGTCGTCTCCAGAGTCTGGAGATGTTGCTGTAGGCGTTTGTTCCGCCGGAGATGGCTTCGGATGGTGATGTGTGTGCGGCGGCCGGCGATCTCTCTTATTCTCTCTCTCTCTCTCTCTCTCTCTCTCTCGGTCACTGATCTCTCTCCTGATCTCTCTCCCTCTCTTTCGGTCACTCTCTCTCTCTCTCACCTGCTTATCTCGCTCTCTCTCTCCCTGCCAACTCTCTCTCTCTCTTTTTTTTTTGATCCTCCTTCTCTCTCACTCCGGGTCCCTCTTATATAGCCACTCACTCCCCAAAACCTCTTCCTTCATTTGTGGATCTCTAACTATGCCCACTTGCCTATATTACAACAAAAATTCACTTCTTTACTATTTTGCAACAATGATCCCTCAAGATTTTGCGAAGTTTAATCCACCATTTTGATCGTTGGCATAACTAGCCCTTTACATGCTAGATTTTGATTTTTATTATCAAATGATTTTGCATATGACTCGTATAAACACTCATTTTGATTTAAATGTGTCTGATTAATTGAAATGAAATTGAATTAATTGGGCTTTATTGAACTTGATCGGATTTAATCGAATTGATTAAATTTAATTGAGCGCAATTGGTTCTTAATTGGGCCGATTGGATTTAATCGGGCCTTTTAAGCATAATTGAACCAACACATATTTAATTGGATTTAAATGAGTCAAGTCGAATTTAGGTGTGCCATGCGGGTCCAATTGCTGTGTTTTTTTAATTAAGTGTAAACGGCCCCGGACAAAATGGGATGGTCGACAAACCAAGTCATCTCCCACTATGTCTTCCTTGACCCAAGGAAATCCTCCTGGATCTAAGCCTGCCCCACCGTACGTACGCATTGCTCCGCAATGGTTCACGCTAGAACGCTAAAGGTAGGGCAAGTCTTGCCCTTGCCCTTGCTGCTTATTGCCTCCGCGCTGGACTCCTTGGCCCGAACCATCAAAGATAGGGTCGGATCGGCCTCTTGCATGGATAAGGGTGCTTCTTCCTGTCCGCCTCGACGGTTTGGTCATCAACGTCTTCCTTGGCCCCTTGTCCATACCTCCGGCCTTCTTTCTTTGGAGTCAACTCTGGTGCACTTCACAGTCTTCTTGATTTGGCCTTTCTTCCCACAGTGGATGCACTCGATGTCCTTCATCTTTGACTCCTCCGCTGTCCGTCACTTGCGCTTTTCCCCTCGGCCGAGTCATCGTGCCCGTGCCTTCGCTACGCTCCAGCCAGCGGTTTTGCTTGCCCTTGCTTCGCCCGGCGCGCTCGTTGAGCTTCCGAAGCCATCGCTTTCTTGCAAGCATCCCCTACATAAAAAATAAGGTAAAGATCTACCTCCGCACGAAGCTCCTCATGCAGCCCCGCGAGGAACTTGCGTAGAACCTCACGATCCTCCAATGGTACGCCTAGGGCCAGCACGCGTCTCCGAAACTCCGTAGTGTAGTCCTGCACGCTCTTGTCATCGATTTGCTTCAAATAAAGCCACTTCCTCCACCGTTCTTCATCTTATCCCACTGGATAGAATTGTTCCTTCAAGAGCACCTTGAAGGCGGTCCAAGTGACTCCTCCCGCTCCCTCGCGTCCTAGTGGTGACTTCTACCAAACCAACGCATCGACACAAGTTTGAGTCTTGCGAAGCCTATGCGTGCGCATCATCATAGCCATACAATGAAAAGTATGACTCTAACTGGTCAATCCAGCCATCTAACTTCTCTCCATTAATTTCACCGTCGTACACCGGAACCTCCAACTTGGCAATCAATCATAAATTGGGGCGAGACCATCCCGCCCAACTGCCTTACCGTGCCCTATGGATGTCTCGGGCTCCTTCCGAGCAACCTCCCGTTCGGTGACTTGACATTGCTACCAC
The DNA here is from genome assembly GCA_002076135.1 of Xerophyta viscosa. Classification (NCBI taxonomy): domain Eukaryota; kingdom Viridiplantae; phylum Streptophyta; class Magnoliopsida; order Pandanales; family Velloziaceae; genus Xerophyta; species Xerophyta viscosa. The sequence continues at coordinate 11,630 of MJHO01000143.1, forward strand.
GCATTTTGTTAAGAGATTCCCGCAGTCCCCCATAGGTCGCACGGACCGTTGTCTCCGGTCGCGCCATAGGTGCTACGGTAGGCCGAGGTTGCATGGAACCCTTCCTTGGACTTTGGCGCTTCGAGCATCCTCTCCAAGAGCCCGCAAACCGATACCAAAACGCTCCCCAAGCGTCCCATTCGGTCTTCTCGTGACTCCTCTCGGCTGGATTGCCCTTGTAGGCGCGCCGAGTCCTCTGAGCGCTGAATATGTTCCTCTTCACCTCCTTGCGGCGCCGTGACTGTGCCAAGTCTCGTGACAGCCATTACTCGATCTTCCACGCTCCTAAGTTCTGATACCACTTGATCCGTATGCCCTCCACAGTCCTAGAACGTGGCCGTGAGTGCCTTGGATGTAATCTAGGATCTAGGAAAGCCGAGAGTGGGAGAGAGTTCTTTTGTGGTATGAGTTGGCCAATACCGCCACTCCTCGAGTGTTGCCTATACCAATGCTTACAATTGCTCGTCACAACACAAATTCACCCCGCCACAACCGGTCAAGGGTTCTTATAATAGGCTTGGACACACCCAAGCATCCCTTTACCCACAAACCGGTCCAAGAAGGGCATTTAACTAATAGCAATGAATACAAGTAGTAGGAAGACAAATAGTCATGTAACTTGTGCCCCTTGGATGTCCCGCGCTCCTGCTGGACATCCCTTGGCATTATCATGTGCCCGCTGGCCTTCCGCGTGCCTACTGCGCGGCCGCAGGCCTTCCGCGCATGCCCTGCACGCCCGCTGGCCTTCCGCGCATGCCCTGCGCGCCCGCTGGCCTTCCGCGCAGCTCCCGCGCCCGATGGACCTTCCGCGCGCCCGCGCCCGCTGGACTTCCGCAAACGCCCGCGTCCCTTGCCTTCCGGTACCCCGGTCTATGCGTGCGCTGTTGATGCCCGCGCCAGCCCCATGCCGCGCCTATGCCGCGCCTTTTGCAGCGCCTATGCCGCGCCTTGGCCGAAACCTTGGCCATGCCTTGCCAATGCACCCAAGTCATCTCCACTATGTCTTCCTTGACCCAAGATCCTCCTGGATCATGATCTCACAATTTGAAAGAAAAAAAATCGAGTCAAAAAATTTTGGAGAAAAAGAATTGCAATGAAAAGATTTATGAAAAAAAAGAAGATATAAATTCATGTTTTATTTCTTTAAAACCCTATATTTATATAAGAGACCAAATTTATCAACTTTGCTTTTTTCCTAACAATGCATATCCACCACAAATTTTCGGATCAAAAGGAATACTTTATTTATAGCAAGTCATTGTTACATCAGATATTTCATCAAAAGGTATACAAGATGACTCTATTTCTATATACTTCTTCTTCACTTTGAAGCTTCTTGTTCACAAGCCTGACGGATTTCCGCATAATGCTTAAGGCTGGCACGTGCCTTCTTGATTTCTGCCGCAATTCCTCAATTAGCCAATGGATGTATTGTGTCTTCTATACCTTTCACTATGTCGTCAACTTATTTTACTATACCTTTCACTATGTCGTCAACTTATTTTACTCTGTCCAGAAACTTGAAGCTTTTCCTCTTCGCGATGTGAAAACCTATGTTTACATATTGAAATTCCTCTTTGTACTAAGCTAGTTCCCCTTCCATCTTATGAATCTGTCTTTCGTATTCTTGCTGAGTCCTCGACTTCTTGTGTTCTAGGTAGGCATTGTCTTTGCGAAGCTTTTCATTCTCAGCTGCTAACTTGTTGAACTTGCTTCTTTCTTCTTTGATGATTTGTTGCAGCTGTGTGCACTCATCCTTGTGGAATGCTATCTCCTTATTCTTTTTCCTCAGTTCTTCTCTGCAAGTCAGTTCCCACTTCCGTCGCTCCTCTTCCTTTCGATCTCTCTGTTCTTCGGGCTCCTTTTTATCAGATTTGTGTAGTTGATTCATCTGTTTAAGATGATCTAGTTCTGCTGTCAGGAGTTTAACATGTTCTGAGATGCTGGCCCTTTTATTTTCTAAATCTTCGAATTCTTTCTTTATAGCTTGTTCCTTTTCTTGTATAACTTCTTCCACCATTTGATCGACATTCAGCTTCCTTTTGAGAGTTCTTGATTGCTTATCTGCCAGAATCGTTATTGTTGCTTATTCCCGAGCTCTGATATACATAAGAGTGGGTTCTTCCCAGTTTCCATTTCCTTTGTTTGAGTCCACAAGCAGGTAATTGGGACGTTTCTAGCTTTTCTTCATCAAATTGGCATCTTTATGTAGCTTCCTGTTCTGATATTTCTTTGTCCAGATTTCAAATTCTGTCTCCCAACCATTGTATTCAAAATGCTCTTGTTTATATTGAATATGCCTTAGAGCTGTAACCGGAGTATAGCTAACACATGTCCATGGGCCAAATAAAGGGACCTAAGTATAAGGAGAACATCTTATTAGAACTTTTGAAGGTCTGTGCCCCAGTATGAACTGCCCAAACCACCTTGTCCGAGTCAAACTTCGAAGATATTCCTTCCACTTTTCGATACTTCTGTCTTCCTTTACTGTCATAACTTCTTGTATAGGTGCCTTGATTCGTAAATAGGGATTGTGCATGAAAGACTCAATAAAATGGTAGTAAGCCCAAACCTGTGGTAATGGTGCACAACAGTTGAAGCCTCCTTTCTTATTTCTGGTTACCTTGTTTAGTGTAGCTATAGTTTTTGCCAATATGCTTGGAACTGGATTTACTTGGCGATGGAATATGGAAAAAACTAGATAATATAACTCACTGTCGATAATATTCGCCTTTTTCGGAAAAATAATCAAACCATACATCGCCACTACAAAGGTCCGTATCCTGTAATCTGCTGCTCCATCCTTTGCTATAAGATCATCCCTGAGTGAGATCAACATGTCTACAAGAATACTAGCATCTTGCTATATAAGTGAGATACTGCGGAAAATAGCTTACCCATAAGCCTGGCAAGCTGTCTTGGTGGCTTTTCTTCAGCATTAGGAAAATGAATAATAGGAGATTTCGCAACTATGCTGCTCAAAAGGATACTGTACTCCTCAATGGTAGGGAAGAGATCAGCTTCGTTCAATACAAAATATCTCCTACGATAGTCCCAGGACCATACAAATGTCTTGATGAAATTCCAGTTAACTTCGAAATTTATCAGATCCTCCAAAGGTCTTAATTGATCTCTACACTTTATCTTTTCTTTCTTAGCCATGTCATCCCATAACTGCTTAAGTATTATAGTATTCACGGTGGTATGATGGATATACATTTTTATGACCTCTTGCGCCATCAAATTTCTAGCCTGAGAATAAGCATGGGTTTTTAAAATGAACATTTTTATTTAAAAGAGAAGAAATTTAAATGAAAAATGTTTAAAAACAATCTGTAATGAATAGCTAAAATCTTATGCTGCATGCTGTCTTATTTACATGATGTATGCCTTATGCAATGATATATGTTGCTATATGAGGATTGCAATCTATGGGTTTCTTACATTGACTGGTTTCTAATAGCCCGTCATTGCTGAGTTTCCATAGGTTGCTAAGATATATAGTACGTCAGGCCTGGTACTACTCAGATAACATATGGGTTAGGCTAGGGCTGGGTTTTACGACTACGCGTATGCATTGGACACGAGCTTAGATATTGTCCCAGATCTTAAGGCCGGGTCGAGGCCTGAGGGTATGCGTATCCTTGACAAGAACTAAACATGCTTATGATGACTACGTGCTAGAAAGCGTAAAGTGCATAATGAAATAATATAAGTGACATAAAAGAAATTAAAAAAAAAAGGACATTTATTTCTTAAATAAGTCCTAAGCTTATAAAAAATCTTATCTTTTAACCATTTTAGATCACTTAGTTAAATGAGCCTGACGAGTCCCCAGCGGAGTCGCCATCTGTTGACGACCTTCCTCCGATTCGGAAAAGAGGTGTGAAGTCACCACCTAATTTTTATGGAAAATTAGAAAACTGTTGGATAAGGCACGTTTTGAGATCTTTGGGTTCGTTCGTCGGTTACGTGTGAGGAAGACATGACACCCCCACAGCACCCTACCGAAGATGGTACTCTTAATTAAGTGATTTAAACTTATTTAAATTAAGATTCTTATCCTTGTCCTAATTTAAAGATAAAATATCACTAAAGTGCAAGAATCGGTTAAGCCACCTCATCCTGACTTTAATAATAATGTCTTAATCTAAGTGTCGAAAGTCCTATATCGTGTCCCATTTTATTCCTTGGTGTGTGTGAAAATATTATGTTTATGTAAAGTTGGAGATCAAGCGTGTTTCCTGTTTCCTCTTCATCGCACCCCTCTTTTTTAATATATTTAGAGATGTAAAGTGTTCTGATAAACCACCTCCACTTTAATCTCCCAAGAGCTTAGTTAACCACCATTGCCCTTTATTCTTTAGCTTTTTAGTGAAAATTTTTAGATAAGGCGTCAAGATCGGTTAAACCGTCTCACTCTAGTCTTAACTTTTGTTTAAATTTTAACAAAAACTTTATTCTTGAAAATGTTTAGAGTTTGGAAAAATTCTAGCTTAGGCATAAATATCGGTTAAACCGCATCACTCTATTCTTAACTTTTATTAATATTTTAAAAATCTTTTGTTCTTTAAAAATATTTAGATTTAGAAAATATTTAGTTAAGGTGTAAAGATCGGTTAAATCACCTCACTCTAACCCCAATTTATTAGCTTAAAATCTTATATTTCTTAGAAATACCTTAATCCTTTATTCTTGGGTTTAAAACTTGATAAAAATGATAAAAATTGAGTTTAAACGTAAAATTAGTTGTTTGGGACCGAAATGACTCAGTTTGTTGCAAGTTGGCTTGGTCAAAATTGAAAGTGGCCGATCAAAATGTGATTTAGCTCGGTTTTAGTCAATTGGGCTCGATCTGAATTGATTTGGCTCAGTCGGATTTGCAAATGGCTCAGTCAGGTTGAAAATGGCTCTGCCGGATTTGAAAATGGCTCGGTCAAATTGAAATGGGCTCGGTCAAGACCTAGCCCGATTAAAACGTGTTGGACCCAGATGCGGGGGCGTTTGGGTTGGACTCGATTTCGACTGACTTGGTTCGATCGTTTCGAAAACGACTCAGTCGGGTGCTAAACTGGCGCGGGCAAAACCTGCGCTCGAAAACGTTTCGGCAACTTGTATCGTCGTCTACCTCTCGCCGTGTCCCGTGTCGAACACCTAGCGGCAAAATCGTCACGGCGACAGTGCCGGCTTTTCGCCGCTCGGAGCTCACCCCGGGGTTTTCGATGGTCCCGAACACGATGGTGCTGTCTAGATTGGATTTTGACGCTTCTCTCGTGAGTTATCTAGATGTGAACTTTAGGCTTCGAATACATTTCTTTAATTTCCGCCGCCGTGGTTCGCCAAGGCGAAGCCACGACGGTGTGTCGTGATCAGCGTCGTGAGTAGACTTCAAAATTTTAGTTTTCGTGGGATTACCAGACGTTGCAATCGTTCGGTCGAAAATGATGTTAACTCCGGCGATCGGCTGGCGAGCTCCACGATGCTTCCAGGATCACCTTGGCAGTGTCTCTAGAGGTCGGCGGTGAAGTTTGCGTGGTCTTGCGAGTTTGGCGTTGTCCTATTTCTCCTGCCGAGCTACCCCTTAAAACGAGCTTTTCCGGCGACTTTTTTAGCCACGCGCGGCCAGCCAAAACGGTGTCGCTTCGCGGACTCGTAGCGGTGGAGTTAATGAGATCATGGGCGACGATTCGGGGGGAGGCGAGGGATCGGCGATCGCGAACGTGCGATCGCGCGGCACTCGGGCTTCCTCGGCCGAGAATTTGAGTTTTACCCATATTACGCAAAAAATCCAATTCTTTCCGAATTTGTAAAATCGGCCCTCGAAAGAATTTGCGATCTTTGGACCATCATTATAAGTTTGGCAAATCTAGACCCCCACGTATAAATTATGGTCCCAAAAATTATGATCTATTCGCATATGACCTGTAATGTCCCAAGTTGCTCGTTTCTCATCTGATCTTCAAATATAAAGCATTAATAACACAAAACGAATCAGATTTTATCGAGTCAAATCGAACTAAATGGGTCCAACGAATCCAATCAAATCTAATTCGATTTAATCGGGCTCGATAGGCCTAATTTAGCTTAATTGGACCCAAATCAGACTTGGGCGAGCTTAAATGAGCCGAGCAATGCATCTGGATCGATGTTGCGTGCGGTTAGCGAGCCGGACAAACTGAGGTGCCAACAACCGGCAACGGCGAAATAGTGCGACGGCGTCGGCGTCGTGCGAAATGGATCAGCGGAACTCGTGGCGGGTTGCAGCTGTAACTCTCTTGCTATCTCTCTTGTTCTCTTATTTTTCTTGACTCGGCCGAAAGTTCAATTTTCTCTTGTGGCGCTCTCCAGCGTGTGGCGGCATCGTCAAGCTCCGCGACGTCGTCAGTGAAGTAGTGAAGTGAGCAGATGGAAAAGTTGTGATCTCTCTTTCTTCTCGGTTTCTTTCTTTCGCTCTCTCGCCGAGAATCCTCGCCGGTAAAAATTTTCTCTCCCACCGGCCTTTGGGTCCTCCCTCACCAAGCTCTCCCAGCGTGTCTTATACCCCTCTCGAGGTAGCTGGAACGGCGTCGGTTGGCGTAGATGATACGGCGGCGGCGGTTTGCGGACGTGCGCGACTGTTGGCAGCGCCCACCACTTCCTCTTCTTCTTCTTCTTTGCTACGTAAATGTATTTTACACGTATTACATGAAAAATACCAAAGTTTCGATAATTGCAAGATCAGCTGCTTCTATATTTGCAAAAGCTACGTTCATGAAGTTAAGATTTGGTAAATCCAGACCCTCACTTATAAATTTGATCCCGAAAATTAATGATTTATTCGCATGTGACTTGTAATGTCTCAAATTGCCCGTTTCTCGTCTAATCTTCAAGTATAAAGCGTTAATAACACAAAACGAAATAGATTTTATATTTTAATCGGATCAAATCGAACTAAATGGATTTAACTAATCCGATCAAGTCTAATTCGATTTAAACAGACTCGATAGGTCTATTTAGCTTAATTAGACCCAAATCAAGCTTGGTCGAGTTTAAATAAGCCGAGCGAAGTTGTGCGCGGTTAGCAAGCATGACAAAATGAGGTGTCAACACCATGCTACAGACATCAACTTTTTTCTTGAGATGGTTGTTGATATTTTTGCTTCCGGTGTGCTTGTTTGGGGAGAGTCAGGGATCGGCGTTATAGTTTTCGCTAAGAAATATGCTAGCACCTGCGCTTTGATAGCAGGCTGGGCGAGTATTGTATGTCATATTCAGACAGCTCTACTGCCATTTGACTAGGCTGCCCGAGGCCTCCTGTTTAGAAAGAATATGCTTAGTGATTAGTTAGTACCTGAATGGTATAACCTTAAAAATAGGGTCGAAACCTGCGTGTCGAAAACACGAGAGCTAACGCTAGTTTTTCACACTCAGAATATCATGTTTCCGTATCTTGCAAGATCTTGCTGACGTAATAAATAGGTAGCTCTGATCCGGCAGAACGTCGAACTAATACTGAGCTCACCGTCGCTTGGGTGACCGCTAGATATAGATATAAGTTCTCCCTTGCTTCTGGACTAGAAAGTGCTGGGGAGTTGTGAAGAGTTTCTTTATGTTCTTGAAAGCTATTTGATAGTCTTCATTCCATATGAAAGTTTTATTGGTGGTACCTGGCCACCCTATCTCTACCGCTTTCTTTTTGAAGGTGGAAAAGAACCGATCTCCCAACATTGATACAAATTGCCCCAAAGCTATTATTTTTTTCCGCTAATCTTTGCGCCTCTTGGATGTTGGTGGGAGGAGGCATGTCCAAGATAGCTGATACTTTAGCGGGGTTAGCTTCTGTTGTCCAAGATAGCCGATACTTTAGCGGGGTTAGCTTCTATTCCTCTACTAGAGACCATGTAGCACAAGAATTTACCTGAAAAGACTCCGAACGGACACTTCTCTAAATTTAGATGTAAGCCCGTCTTTAGCATCAGGTCGAACGCTCTCTACAAATCCTGAAGATGATTCTCTTTTACTTTTGACTAGCAAATCGTCCACATATGCCTCCGTAGTTTTCCCTAATTTACTTCTGATGATGATATCCATGATCCTCTAGAAGGTGGCTTGAGCGTTCTTCATATTGAAGGGCATGACCTTATAGTGATATGTGCCCTCCTTAGTGACAAAGGCGGTGTTTAGCGCATCTTTTTCATTCATTTTGATTTTATTATACCCGCTATAAGCATATAAAAATGATAACCGTTCATACCCACAGGTAGAATCCACTACGTAATCAATGCGTGGCAAAGGATAATTATCCTTTCGACAATATTTATTAAGATCAGTAAAATCTACACGCATACGTTGTTTGCCTGATTTTTTGACCATGACTACATTAGCTAACCTGTCAATGAACTGGGCTTCTTCAATAAAATCTAGCGTTGAGCAGCTTTTGCACCTCCGCCTTTGGTGCAATCTTCTTCTCCTCCGAGTAGCTCCACAGTGGCTGCCTGATAGGTCGAACGCTGGGTGAGAGGTGTAGTTTATGTGTCGCAATCTTTGGGTCCACTCCAACTATGTCGAAGAGTTCCCAGGCGAACACCTTTGCGTTCTCCTACAAGCATTCCAACAATTTCGCTCGTTCCTCTTTTCGTAGCGTGGATCCTGCTTGGACCGTTCTTCCCAGTTTTGTTGTATTCAAAGATAGCTTCATCATCTCTTCCACCGGTGCACTTCGCAGGTCAAAACGGTCTCTGGGATCAATCTCGACATTGGCTGCTATCTTGATTGATTTGTTCTTCATACCAAAGACGAAGCACCTCCTCGCAGCTTGCTGGTTTCTCTTGGCTTCTCCGATACCGCTCTACGTGGAAAACTTCATCTTCTGATAATAGGTATAAACTAACACTCTCAAATCATGGATTGTTGCCAGCGCAAGATGATGTTGTAAGGTGAGCTCGCTTCTATTACCACGAATGATACAGGGATAGTCCGATGTATGGGAAATTCACCGATCATGACCCACAACAGCAACACTCCTTTGGGAGTTAAAGATTCTCCTGAGAAACCGATTAGCGATGTGTTGCAGGCTTCAAAAAGTCGGTTGTCAGTCCCATAACTAAGAATGCATCCCAGAACAATACGTCTACAGCGCTGCCTCCGTCAACCAAGACATGTTCCACTTGCGTGTCTGCCATTATTACAAAGATAAGCAAGGCATCTTCATGGGGTATAGAACTGCTTACACTACAACAAATATCACATTTAGAGACAAAGATCCGGCGACTAAACACTACTTAATTTAGTCGCTAAAAGATATTGCGACTAAAATTTGCACTATTAGAGACTAACTTACAGTGACCATTTAGTCGTTGTTTGATCTTTTTTCTGTAGTGTTATTAAATCCTCCGGGCCGAAGGAAATTTTGGCCTTTGCGAGCTCTTCCATTCTCTTCTTTTTTGCTCGGATTTGGTAAACTTTCCTGCCAACGCTTTCTTTTCTACCTGCTCATATCTGTATTTGAGGGACCACCCAGAATACAGTAGACTCTCTGATACGAACAAGGTGCGGAAAGAATAATTTTAGCCGAAGCTACTCAGGTCTATCTAGGTAAATTCAGGTGGAATAAAATAAAATTGGATAACTTCCTGTGGGGTTTGGCTCCGCCGGACCCGTTGCCTATAAAGAGGGCAAGGAAAACCATGAATATGCCAAGACCTCGACCGTTACCTATAGAGAGGTAAGGAACCTTGGTATTATGCCTTTTGAACGCCACAATCGCATTACGGGAGATCAATTATAAGTTCGTGGGGGTGAGCCACGGACAAAACGATTAAGTCCTAAGTTCTGAAAAGAACCAAAGTTTCTCTAACTCACAAATTTGATCTCCAAAAGATGTTTCAATTTTATCCTCAATGGGGTATTTATACATAGATTACAATGAATTAAGTTCCAATACATTATATCTAGTCATCTCGGAGAATGCAGTTGTGAAATAAATGAGTCTTTCGAACTAAAAAAGGATAATTAAACTCTGCAATTAAAGTAACACTAGTTCTAGCAAATTAAGGTAACTCAGGAATCCGTCTCCTCTCTTGGCGCTTCACCTTCTCATGTCGTCATATCGGTCTCAGTAAAGACTTACCTCAGGCATCGTCGTTGTATGAATGTTTGGTAACAATGGTTGACATCGGTAGCAATGATGACATCGGTGTTTACGTTTCGCCTTCGGTTCAAGGACTCGAAATGGTTTAAGATGCATGGCTCGGTAACTGGGTGCCGCTTGTCCGGACCAGTACTTTTAATTATCCATGCAAGTGTCACCTCGGACTTGTCGAGCTCGGGAATCTAGTAATTGGTCCGCTCGGGATTGAAACTTGTGGAAGTCGTTCGTTCCTTTCCGGCACCCATATCATATGTGATCCGATCTCTTGTCTTTGTCGTCTCGGTTGAGAACTTCCGATACCTCGGCTGGGTTTGATAAAGACCTGGTCTTGGCTCTGTTATCGTATCATTACCCTTCCTCTTCAAAAAGGATTTGTCCTCAAAATCTTGCACCTAACATCAAAAGGAGATAAATCGTGATTATTGAAGGTTAGCACTGACGTTATAACTCACCGGTAAATCCAACTTATATGCATTGTCATTGATTCTCTCCAGAATTTGAAAGGGACCATTTTCTCCTCGGTAACAGTTTGGATTTTCTCTGCGCAGGGAACCTCTCCCTTCGGCATATCGTAACCATACCCAATCTCAGGCTCAAAATCGGAAGCTTCCGACGACCCTTGTTAGCTTTTCTTTTCATACAACTCAGTTTGTTTTCTTTATGTTTGCTCCTGGCCTTCCATTGGAATCTGTTTGACCAGCTCGGCCTCTTCTTTCCATCCATATTAGCATGCTCAGACATCGGTAGAGGCGCTTAGATCCCAAAGAGTTAAAAGGATGTGAATCCATATACAATTCAAATGGTGAAAATTTAGTAGCGAATAACACTTCGATTATAGGGCATAATTCAACATGTGGCAAACATTCTTCCCAACTTCGAAGATTACTTTTAATTACGGCACGCTGTAAAGTCGTTAATGACCGGTTTACAACTTCAGTTTGTGGATACAAGTAGTAAGAAAAATAATTTTGTTCCTAACTTGCACCAACAAAAGTTTTCAGGAAATAACTCAAAATTTAGCATCGTCGATCAGGAAACAATTTGTTCTAGGGCATACATGCAATCTAACAATCTCTTTTAAGAACAAATCCGCAATATGAGATGCATCATCAGTTTTATTACAAGGAATGAAAATGTGCCATTTTAGAAAATCGATCCACAAACCACAAAAATAGAATCTTTGCCAAATTTGCATCTCGGCAAACCCTAATACAAAGTCCATAGAAATGTCAGTCCAGGGTGCCTGAGGTATAGGTAGAGGCATGTTAAACCATTAGGTTGAATACGAGATTTTAGCTTGTCTACAGGTCACACCCACCCTACTACAGATTCTACTCAAACGTCCTGTTTTCATATGTGGCAATAGAAATGTTCTTAGCATAGCCAGTGTCTTAAACTACTTCCGAAAATGTCCCATAAACCCTCCACTATGTGATTCCCTACCCAAAACAAATTCTCGCATAGAAACTGTTTTGAATACACAGTTTTCTCTCTTTAAAAAAGAAAACCCTTCATGTCGGTAATATTTATCTTCCGCAGTCTTTTTCACAAAGCTTTAAAAATTCTCAGAAAATCGGATCAATTCATACATTTCTTTAATAAGCTCAAACCCAGAATTTTGCCACGGAGTAGAAATTAAAGCATACCTTCCGATAGCGCATCAGCCACAATGTTTCTTACTTTCTTGTACCGATGACATACTGAAAGCTTTCAATGGAACTCCATCCATCGTGCATTGTCCTTCTTGTTCAGTTTGTTGCTGACTTCGATGTGCTTCACGACTCATGGTCGGTGCTGTGAAATCACAAACTCTCTGGGTAGGAGTAGTGCTTGCCAGTCTCCAGAAGCGCGGACTTAGTGGTACAGCTCCTTGTCGTAAGTCGGGAAATTCAATGTCGCGCCATTTTAGTTTCTTGCTGAAATTAAGCATAGGCTTTCTTCTTGCTCAGATACAGCGCCTAATACCTACACAGATGAATCGCATTCAAACTTCAAAATGATTAGCAAATCAGGTATAAAAACAAGAACAGGGCTTGAGTTAAAACTACCCTTAAGAGTTTCAAAGCTTTCTCTTGGTACCATCTCCCCATTTTGAACTCCTGTTCTTCTTAATAAACCGCGGTCAAGGGTGCGGCAATAGTACTGAAAGTCCCTAACAAAGCGTCTTGTAGAAATAGCGAGTCCATGAAAGCTTCGGAACTCAGTAACTGACTTCGGTGTCGGCCATTCTTGAATAGCTCGGATTTTCTCCTCATCGACTTGTATACCTCGGGAGCTTTCAACAAAACCAAGAAAAACGAGCTTATCGGTGCAAAAAGTGCACTTTGCTCGGGTTAGCATTACAACTTTTCATCCGAAGTTACAATCAGCCACCACTCCTTAAGATGTTCCACATGATCATGCAAAAGTCTTGCTATATAACAAGGAATGTCGTCCAAAGTAAACAACAACAAATTTACCCTATGAAAGCTCGCCAGCACATGGTTCATTAATCTCATAAACGTGCTAGGTGCATTAGTTAATCCGAAAGGCCATCTAACTAACATCATATAAACCATGTTTAGTTTAAAGGCTTGTTATTCCACTCATCGCCTTCCTTCATGCGTATTTGATTGATATCCGTTTTTAAGTCTATCTTGGAAAAAGATTACGATGCTCCATGTAGTTCATCTAGCATATCATCTAAACGAGGTTATGGGATGTCGGTACTTTACCGTGATGTTGCTTACAGCTCGGCAGGTCCACACACATGCGCCCATTCCATCCTTCTTTGGTACCAAGATTACCGGTGACGGCGCACAGACTCATATTTCTCGAATATTAGCTTTGTCCATTAGTTCAGCAACTTGCTTCTGCAGTTTTGGTTTTCAGGGTTACTTCGGTATGCAGGACGATTCAGAAAACAAGCTCCAGGGTACGAAGTCGTCGATGTTCAATAGCCGCGTATCGGAGCGTAGACCGCGTGGGATCTTCTCGGTAGTACATCACCAACTCCTTGTAATAAGGAAATAACAAAAACGGCAACGAAGAGTTAAATTTGTTTAGTGTTAAGGCTGTTTCCTGATAATAACAGGATCACCATTTATTTTGCATCATATTCTTCTCATGAACTCACCACATAGAAATTTTTTTTATCCATTTTTACTCACAGCCTTCTTATTTTCTCTCACACTCTTCTCCTTCTCTCTTTTTTTTTCACTCGCTAAAACTCATTCTTTTCACTCCTCTCTCTCTCTTGTGTTGGATTCTCATCTGGTTCTCATGAATCTCCTTTGGTGTCAAAGGTACTAGGATGACGCTTCCGTTTCTTGAAAGTAAAGGAAATATCGGTTGGTATAAGCCATCATGGACGGCATTGTCTGGTCGGAATTCCAGGGTCGGCCTAACAGTATGTGACCAGCTTGCACCGCACCACATCACATGTCATTCATCTTTCATATTTTCTGATACGAAAAGGAATTACAACTTGGACGGTTTTACCTTGACCTCACCACTATTATTGAGCCATTTGTAGTCGTAAGGTCGGTGGTGTTGATTGTTGGCAACCTAGTTTTCTCAACCAACAAATGTACTGGCTACATTCGTGCAACTACCACATCAATAATCATGTGCATACCTTATTTTGTATATGGCATAGCGTATGGAATATATTCTCCCGTTGCCACTTCGGTATCATCATCCGTGACATTGATATTGAGAGGCTCGGCGGGTCACTAGTAGCTCTCCCTGAGCAGGGTATTCTTCAGCCCCATCGTCTTTCTAGAAGGTAGCATAGATGCAGTCTCATCCTCTTGTTCAGTTCTCCAATTTGCCATTCTCACGCCAATATCATGACTCTTGATTCGGACACTGATTAGCTATGGTGTCCTCTTACCCAGACATTAAAACACTTGAATATCTCGGGTTCTTAATTTCGGGGCTAAGTCGTGCTAACCTTTTACTACCTCGGGAACCGAAGTCTTAAGGTTTGCTCGCTTGTGGCTTCTCTTCCTTCTTCGGTAGTTTCGACTTTCTAGGGGCTCGGAACTTTGGCTCGGTCTCGCTTGATTTACCCTTCCTCTTAAGCTGGTTCTCCACTTTGATAGCGACGTTTTGTACATATCTTCCAGTTCGATATAAATGTTTTACTCCACCACATTAGCAATGGTCTCGGTTAAGTCCACTAAAAAATCTCGCCATTGTTAGATTCACGATCTTCTTCAATATTTAGCCCGGATCATTAGTGATCTCCTCTCCTTGTAATAGTCTTCCACGCTTCGGCTGCTTGCTTGAGGTTCCTGCAACTTCTGATTAAGACCTCGTAGTAATGACTCGGCACAAAAAACGCTTTCTCATTACTTCTTTCATTTCAGGCCCAAGTTCTCATTGGACGCGTCGCTTCTCCTCCTTATTTTGTAAACTGATCCCACCACACTAGCATAGTCAGTAAACTCAATGGCCAGCGGTTTTTACCTTTTGCAGCTCACCGAATACGTGGCATTTCAAATACTAACTCAAAATTTTCTTTTTCCCAACTCCAGATATGCCTCGGGATCGTTCTTTCCTGAAAATGCTGGGATTTTTATTTGATATTACGAGATTGTTGTCATTCCATTTCGGGTTATTCTCGGTGTCTGTTTTGTCCCGATCTCTAACACCTCGGTTGCGATCACTTCGGTAGTGATCACCTCGGTAGTTTTCCTCCTCTTCCAAATCTTCACTGAAAGAATCAAAATCTTCATCTCGGGAACCTTTGATGATTTCTTCTTGCTCTACGAACTGTTGGTTACGACGATGTTTGGTCTCGGCCTGCGCTTCTTCCAACCGACTAATCGCTCCTGCTATCGGTACCATCAACCGTCTCATTTCTCCCATCATTGCTTCCATCAGGAGTTTGGGTTCAACTTCTTCTAGTCTATTGGAGTTCTCCGACTTTTGCGACATGATCCTGCAAAGAAATGGTTAGAATATAATAATTTAACTCACTCACTCCCTCACGAGGATTTCACTCAAACAATCGTGGTGCACTCAACGGCTTTTACCCTCAAATGTGCTCACCACACTGCCTTTTACCTCTCCTGAGAAAAATCTCTGTCGGTTCTAATCGAACTAGGGACAGTAAGGTCCAAATGACAAATCCACCAAGAAATCACCAAAACAATCTGTGTATTCTCTTGTGGAGATCAAAAACAAAAAACTAAGATCAAACTTCTCCTTTCGGTTTCGGATTTTCAGAGTCCAACAAAATTCCAATGATCAGGACAATCAAGGATCTTTAGAAACGCCAAACCAAACAAATTTTCAACTGTCACTTTTTTTTTTTTTTTTTTAATAACTTTTGCTTTCGGCTCTTTTTTTTTTTTTTTTTAACTTTGCCGAAACTGAATACAAACTTATCAAAAACGAAATAACACACCTGACCTAGAAACTGAGCTCTGATACCAAATGATACGAACAAGGTGCGGAAAGAAATAATTTTAGCCGAAGCTACTCAGGTCTATCTAGGTAAATTCAGGTGGAAATAAAATAAAATTGGATAACTTCCCGTGGGGTTGGCTCCGCGACCCGTTGCCTATAAAGAGCAAGAACCTGGAATATGGCAGGCACCTCGACCCGTTACCTATAGAGAGAGGCAAGAACCGTCGGTATATGCCTTTGACGCCACAATCGATTACGGGGAAGTTCGATTGATAAGTTCGGTTGTGGACGCCACGGACAATCGTAAGTCCTTAAGTTTGAAAAGAACCAACGAGTTTCTCTAACTCACAATTTGAATCTGCCAAAAGATGTTTCATTTATCCTCAATGCGGTATTATACATAGATTACAATGAATTAGTTTCAAATACATTGTATTCTAGTCATCTCGGAAATGCAGTGAAATAATGAAGTCTTTGGAACTAACAAATAAGATAATAAACTCTGCATTAAGGTACACAGGCTCTAGATTAATTAAGGTACTTCAGGAATCCGCTCCTCTCTGGCGCTTCACCTTCTCATGTCGTCATATCGTCTCAGTAAAAGACTACTCGGCATCATCGTTGTATGAATGTTGGTAACAATGGTTGACATCAGTAGCAATGATTGACTCGGTGGTTACGTTTCGGCTTCGCGGTTCAAGGACTCGAATGGTTAATTAAGATGCATGGCTCGGTAACCGGTGCTTCGCTTGTCTCGGACCAGATACTTTTAATTAGCCCGTGAAGTGTTCCACCTCGGCTTGTCTGAGGCTCGGGATTTAGTATAATTGGTCCGCCGGATTGAAACTTGTGAAAGCGTTCGTTCCCTTTCTCGACACCCGATATCATATGTGATCCGACTCTTGTCTTGTCGTCTCGGTTGAGACTTCGATACCTCGGCTGGGTTGATAAACGACTGGTCTTGGCTCGTTATCGTATCACTCTCCGTATCGCCATTAATGGTTTGGGGGAACGCTTCTCTTCTGTGATTCGCATCTCCTTCTCTGATTGTCTTTGTCCTTCTCGGTCAGGAGAACGCTGCCTCCTAACTTTCTCTAGTCACTTAGGTGATCTCCTTGGGCTCCTTGTACGCTGTCTCCTGGGACCCCGAGACCTCCGTCTCGGGGGGCTCCGCGATGTCTTCCGAGAGCGGCGTGGACTCCATGATCTGCATCTCCCCCGAATGTTCTCCCTTGCTGCGCCTTCAGTTATTTTTCAGTGACGCTGCAGCTACCTACATTCCAAGGTGGAACGAGTGTTGGAGTTGTATATTTTACAGAACACTTGATTCTCCCCTGGAATTTGTTCTCGCCTTCACCTTAACCCCCTGGTTAAGAGCTAATACTTTCATAGGAGTGTATACTTATGGGGCTTTAGAAGTGAACACGAGGTGTTGCCGCTCTTATCTTACTTCCTCGTGTTCGCCCCCTTCGACTCAGTGTTCTTCATGGCCTCCTTCTTCTTGTCTTTTTCGGTAGCAGATAGGGCGCGGTCTAGCTTAATCCTCACGTACATATCCTACAAATCTAAGGGAGGATTCTCGAAGATCCGCTCCCGTAGTTTTGGGTGTCGGATTCCGACCTGAAGGGCTGCCATAATAACCACCGGATCCGCGTTCCGGACCTTCCCTCGCTCCTATTGAACCTCTTGAAGTAATCTGTCAGGCTCTCATTTTCTTCTTGGATCATTGACAGTAAGATCTTACTGTCTTGGTAAATCATGATGTTGGAATAGAAGTTTGTGACGAAAGCCTTCTCCAACTGTGACAAGTTGTCGATAGAAGATTGTGGAAGGTTCTACTACCAGGATTCACGGACCCAACCAATGTATTGTCGAATGCTAAACAACATAGTCATCTGATGCCCACTTGAATCGTATCGTCGCCCGGTATTTCTCTAAGTGGGACTCTGGATCCCTAGTACCGTCGAGTCCTTTAGCTTTGGCAATTCAAAGTCAGAAGGAATCAGGGTCTCTAGAACTCTCTTCGTTAGGGATGAATGCTCGTCCTCGGTGTAAACTTGTAAGGGAGAACGGTCACCGCTCTTCCTCCCTTAGCGGAGGGCTTGCTGATTTGTCCTTCTATTTCAGGGTTCCTTATTGCTTTGGCCGGAGCTTCCCGTCCTCCGGTTTCTCGGCTCTGCGGGGAAGGTGATACTCCTCGTGCTTGTTGTACTCCTGCGCTTTGGCTTCCCCTCTTGACACTTCATCCAGCCAGAGGTGAGCCCTGGCGGGCTCCCAGCCTATCCCAGAAGTTGTCGTGGTTGCCACTATCCGCGATTGCTCCGATTGTGCCACGGGCGAATCAGCCGGGGCAGCCGTTAGCATCGCTCGAATTTCACTGCGAAAATCGTCGAGATCCTCTCAGGTGATGGGCACTGGCACTTGCGTACCCGAGTTGGCCCATTGGAACTGGCCTGTTATTCTTAGGGGTCATCGCCATTGTTGTGATTGCGACCATGGGTGGCTCTAGGTAGGCTGTTGGGTTTCGCACCACCATCGCTTGCCGAAATATCGTTTCTCGTCGAGCCATTTTGTGCTACGCGTCTCTGTCCGGCCATCGTCTCAACGACTAGGTCTCCACAGACGGCGCCAAATGATGGTGGGGTTCGATATTTTCGGGAATCTGACTCACGATGCCATAACAAATGGACAGAAACAATAACAAAGTGCCTGCTCGAGTCCAGCCCCGGCGCTACGCGTGCCTGAGCAAGCCAATTTGGCTCTGGACCAGACCAAGTGATCCGGTCCGGCCCAATAAGAGCCCAAATCCGTTTTAATTCGTTTTAATTGAGTTTTTAATCAAACTTAATCTCAATTTCACTCCAAATTATCGTAATCAAGTTAATTACATGTTTAAAATTACTATATGCGATACAATGCGTGATAATTCATGAGATTGAACGTTAACAACGTGAATTTAGGATGATATAAAGTTAAAGTGAGGCGCCTACCCGAACTCTACACCTCGATCAGATATTTTGCATCTAATGACACGCATAGTTTCGCATAGTGATTTAACATGATTAACTTGATTGCTTATTAATATAAGAAAAGAATAAGGTGACTAACCTATTCTAATCTTATATTAATTTACTTCCGTGATGATGAAAAGGAAACGGAAATGCGCTGAGCCCTTACAAATAAAAAATAAAAATATCTAAAAGGTTAGGACGAGGCGGCTACCCAAGACCTACACCTCATCTTTTATTGTATGTATTGTTACCTCATATATAATATCCAGGCATAAATGTTTGAAAGTTTGTATATATAAGACAAGAATGATGTGGCTATCCGATTTCTAAAAGTCTTATACCACTTAACGTTCAAATTAGTTAATTATTACGGGTCTTCGACTTTAAATAAAGTTAAACCATTTGATTAAAGAGGACCCCTGTCACGAGGGATGTTGTAGAAGTGTTCCATCTTCCTCACTCGTAATCGACAAACGAGCTTAAGAATCTCAAACGTGTTGATGCAATCCCCTGGAACTTAGTGGCTTGTCACTCATTGAAATGCTATAAGAACTCATGTCTTCGTCCAAACAGTGTGGACCGAACGAGATCAAAGCATGGGGCTCATGAATGATTCAGTACTAGATAGGTTATCAAGATAGCGGAATATAGTAGGAGTTTCTTCTTTCTTTTTTTTTCCTCTCTGCTACTCTTTCCTTTCTGCTCTTCTTCTTTCTTTTTTTTTTTTTTTTTTTTTTTGACGAAATTTGCTGGTTCTTGCTTAAAACCGTTTGGGCCTAGCTTTGAGAATTCATTCTTCAAGTCTAGACAAATATTTTTCCATGATTCCTGATAACTTTCTCACATCAGTATATTATAACTTGCTCAATAAGAGAGGCATTATCAATACATGTGATGTAATCCCTATATCAGAATATCAAAGAGCATAACCGTTGTTCCAAGTGTCAAAGTAAAGTTTCGACATGCTGCTGTGGACTATTATAAAAGTAAAGTTTGCATGTTTGGAAGATTCACCTAACTCTAGGTAAGCAAAGGGTTTATTCATGCAAATTAACTAGCCTAACCAGACATGCAAAAATAAATAACAACCCACCCCCAAACTCAAACTAAGCATTGACCTCAATGATAAAGCTAGAGAAGAAAATAAATAAATAAATAATGTAAACTAAATGAAAATAAAGAAATGGGACTCCCCTGTTTTGGTGAGCCTTCAAGTTCTTTTGGTTCATGTCATGCTTAGTGAAATTGAGGCTCTTTGGCGATCGATCTCGCCTCCCCAATAGTGCTTTAATCTCTGTCCATTGTTGACTTTGAACTTTCTCCCAGAATTTTCTTCCAAAACTTCAACAGCTCCGTAAGGAAAAACTTCTATTACTTTGAATGGTCCTGACCACCTCGACTTTAACTTTCCTGGAAACAATTTCAGGCGTGAGTTAAATAAGAGAACCTTTTGTCCTGGGTTCAAACTGACGTTTCACTATCTTTTGATCATGCCACTTTTTTGTCTTCTCTTTATAAATCCTGACATTCTCATAGGCTTGGAGTCTAATTTCATCCATCTCATTCAGCTGCAACAACCTTTTCTCGCCTGCACTTCTCAAATTGTAATTTAGTTGCTTGATTGCCCAATGTGCTTTATGCTCCAATTCCACGGGTAGATGGCATGCCTTTCCAAACACTAACCGGTACGGTGACATTCCAATAGGGGTTTTATAAGCCGTTCGATATGCCCACAATGCGTCATCCAACCGTCTAGACCAATCTTTCCTGGAGGGACACACCGTTTTCTCCAAAATTCGTTTAATTTCTCTGTTGGAAATTTCCGTTTGACCGTTGGTTTGCGGGTGATATGCTAGTGCTACTTTGTGCTTGATTCCATACTTGCTTAGAAGAACGTTAAATTGTTTGTTGCAGAAGTGGGTGCCTCCGTCACTGATAATTGCTCGTGGTGTGCCGAACCTTGTAAGAATCTGTTTCTTCAAAAACTTAAGCACAATATTAGAATCATTAGTGGGAGAAGCAATTGCTTCTACCCACTTAGAAACATAATCCACAGCAACTAAAATATATCGATTATTAAAAGATGAAACAAAGGGGCCCATAAAGTCTAAACCCCATACATCAAACAATTCAATTTCTAACATATTATTTAAGGGCATCTCATGTCTTCGTGATATGTTACCCGTCCTCTGACATCTATCACACTTGGCCACAAAAGCAAAAGCATCTTTAAAGAGAGTGGGCCAGTAGAAACCTGATTGCAGAACCTTAGCTGCTGTCCTATCTCCGCCAAAGTGCCCACCGCATGGTGCAGCATGACAATGATATAAAATATCTTGAACTTCATTTTCCGGTACACATCTCCTAATGATCTGATCGGCACATCTTCTAAATAGAAGAGGCTCGTCCCACATGTAGTTCCGTACATCACTTAGGAATTTCTTCTTTTGCTGAAAGTTCAAATCAGGAGGAAAACAATTAGCAACCAAGTAATTAACAAAATCAGCATACCATGGCGCTTTCTCGATTGCAAACAATTGCTCATCTGGAAAGAATTCATTAATGTGAGTGTGATCCTTGATATAAGCTTCTCTCTCGAGCCGGGATAGATGATCTGCTACCTGATTTTCAGAACCTTTCTTGTCCACTTATTTCAACGATCGAATTCAACTGTAACAATAAAACCATATGATCAATCACGGATTAGCATCTATTCTTTTAGAACCAAATTACGCGATAGCTGCATGGTCGGTATATACAATGACTCTGGTTCCAATCAAGTATGAACGGAATTTATCAAAAGCAAAACACAGCCAGACAATCCTTTTTCTTTGTGATAGTGTGAATATCTGAGCAATCATTCAGTGTTTTACTAGAATGAATAAAATGGCACAAAGAAAACTCTATCTCTACGTTGTCCTAAGACTGCACCCACCGCATACTCACTTGCATCGCACATTAATTCAAATGGCATATTCCAATCAGGTACAGTTACAATAGGCGCGGAAATCAATCTATTTTTTAATTCCTGGAAGGCTTCTAAACATGCATCATCAAATTTAAAAGGTACATCTTTCTCTAATAACCTGCAAAGAGGGTTAGCAATTTTTGAAAAATCCTTAATAAACCTTCTATAGAAACCTGCATGCCCCAAAAAACTGCGAATTCCCTTTATAGATGTCGGTGGAGGCAGCTTTTCAATTGTCTCTATCTTTGCCTTGTCAACTTCAATTCCCTTGCTTGACACCCTGTGACCTAAAACAATACCTTCTCGAACCATAAAATGGCATTTTTCCCAATTTAAAACAAGATTAGTCTCTTCACATCTCTTGAGAACTTTAGATAAATTTAACAAACAAGTATCAAAAGAGTCCCCAAAAACTGAGAAGTCATCCATGAATATCTCTAAACATTGTTCTACCATATCAGAGAATATCGCCATCATGCACCTTTGAAACGTCGCAGGAGCATTACATAATCCGAATGGCATCCTTCGAAACGCAAAGGTACCGTAAGGACATGATAAAAGTGGTCTTCTCCTGGTCTTCCGGGGCGATTGCAATTTGATTATAGCCTGAATAACCATCTAAAAAGCAATAAAAATCCTTACCTGAAAGCCGGTCTAGCATCTGGTCGATGAATGGGAGTGGAAAATGGTCCTTTCTTGTAGCATTATTCAACTTGCGGTAATCCATGCAAACTCGCCATCCCGTCACTGTTCGAGTTGGAATCAGCTCATTCTTCTCGTTCGGAACCACCGTCATCCCTCCTTTCTTTGGGACGCATTGTATAGGACTTACCCACGCACTATCTGATATAGGATAGACTATGCCTGCATCGAGCCACTTTATTATCTCCTTTTTTACAACCTCTTTCATCAGAGGGTTTAAACGCCGTTGTTGCTCGATGGTAGCCTTGTGGTCCTTCTCATGAAAATCTTGTGCAATGCCAAAAATGAGATGGACTATTCCATCGAATGTCAGCTATTGTCCATCCTAGTGGCTCCCTTGTGCTCCTTAAAACTCGAGAGTAATTTTCTCCTCCTGAACGTCAATGAAAGTCGAAAAATAGGATAACAGAAAAATTAGAGGATTTATCTAAGTAATGCATACGACTTAAGATGATTCTGGCAATGGCGATTGAGTCCCAAATTAGGAGCATTTTCACTGAAGGGTTTGCAAAAGATGTCGGCATCTCTAAGTGTCACGAACCGTTGAGCTCTTTTCTACTGGCTTGTGTGACATCTAAAGCCGAGCTTAATATCTCTAAAAACTCAAAATCATCCTCTTCTTTCCATGATTCCAATCAGTTGAGCCTAAAGTGCAATCTTCAGACACCACTTACCAAATGTTGATCCTGTCAACTCATTCAATACACTTACAGAAAAACATTCATCAGATTCACTAGGATGCTTAATCGCTTTAAAAACATTAAAAGTTACCTCTTGATCGTGGAACGCCTCAGTTGTCAACTCAACCGTTTTTGTACATCAATTAGAGTACTCCTTAAGCTAAAAGTGTCTTCCTAATATATAGAAAATCTCACGGTCCTCCCTCAAAGTTCAAGGACAATAAAATCATAGGAAAATAAATTTATGTCTACTTTGACTAAAACATCTTCAATTATACCCCGAGGATATGTTAGAGACCTGTCAGCTAATTGTAATGTAATGGAGGTAGGTTTTACCTCACCCAAACCCAATTGTCGAAAAATAGATAAAGGCATTAAGTTGATACTAGCACCTAGATCACATAAAGCTTTACCGAAATCTTTATTGCCTATTGCGCATGGGATCGTAAAACTACCTGGGTCCTTTAGCTTTTGAGGCAACTTCTTTTGTAAAATTGCACTGCACTCTTCTGTGAGTCCCACCGTCTCGAATTCATCTAATCGTCTTTTCTTGGAAAGAATGTCCTTCATGAACTTTGACGTAGCTTGCATTTTGTTCGAGACCTCTCAAAAGGATTAGTTATGTGGAGCTTTTTTTAAACACCGTCTAGAAACTTTTGAATTGTTTATCTTCTTCTGCTTTTGGAATCTTTGTGGAAATGGGATTGGAGGTTGTGTTATTTTGAGTTGAGGATCTTCTGATATATCTCCATCATTCTTTTCTACATTCTTGTCTTGATCATCTGATGACTTAACTTGTTCAAAGGCTTCAATGCCACGGTCCAGTGTGTCTAGCTCCACCTTCGGTGCCACCTTATTATCTTTGTTCATTGTCTGTTGTTCCTTTGCTTGATTTGCAACTGTTTTTCCATTTCTCAGCGTGATCATTTTGCAATGCTCCTTATTATCTCCTCGAGGATTCGGCTCAGTGTTACTTGGGAGTGTGCCTTGGGTACGGTTGTTTAATGCCGAAGCTAATTGGCCTATTTGATTTTCCAACGTCCGAATGGAAGCTTGTTGGGACTGCATTAACGCATCCGTCTTTGCCATGTATTGTAACATCATCTCTTCCGTGCTAGGCTTCTTCTCTTGGAAATATGCTCTTCCTTGATTTTGGAACCCAGGAGGTTGATTTTGCCTTTGTGCCACCGCGTTTCCTTGGTTCTGCCATGAAAAATTAGGGTGATTGCGCCATCCCGGATTGTAGACATTTGAATACGGATCATTCCTGTCTCTATTAAAATTTCCAACAAAATTAGCAGATTCAGAGTTTGCCAATGAATTAGAGTTACTTGGACAAAGTTTTGACGAATGTCCCTCTCCACACAAGTCACAAACGATAAATGGGCTCTGCATTGCTGATCCTTCCAGTCGATCAAATTTCGATGACAAAGCATCAATTTTTGCTGTGAGAGCTGAAACCAGATCCAACTCATGAATACCTGCCACCTTTTTAGGCATGGCACGTTCACATGGCCATTGATAATTATTGGCAGCCATCTCCTCCAATAGATTATATGCCTCATCTGGTGATTTGGCCATTAATGTTCCTCCTGCAGCTGCATCTATGGTGGTACGAATATTATTAGATAAACCATTATAAAACGTTTGCACCTGCAACCACTTAGGCAGACCATGGTGGGGGCATCGTCTGAGCAAGTCCTTGAAACGCTCCCAAGCCTCATATAAAGATTCGAAGTCACTCTGGATGAAGGTCGTGATATCGTTTCGCATCCATTCGCGTTTAGCTGGTGAAAGTACTTGCTAAAAGATTTCTAGACGTATGTCATCCCCATGTGGTGATTGAACTAGCTGGAAGAGACTGAAGCCAACTCTTTGCTTTGTCGCGTAGCGAGAATGGAAAAAGTCTGAGGCGAATAGCATCGTCAGAGACACCGTTATGCTTAAACGTGTCGCAAATCTCAAGAAAGTTCGACAAGTGTGCATTTGGATCATCAGTTGACTGTCCTCCGAACATAACCGAAGTTTGAATCATTTGAATGATTGCCGGCTTGATCTCGAAATTATTTGCTCCAATAGCTGGTCTCCGAATACTTGAATGAATACCTTCAACTCCTGGAACAGCGTAATCGCGAATAGCTCTCGCATCTTGCCCTT
>MJHO01000143.1:38898-59490 GCA_002076135.1 Xerophyta viscosa
TTGAAAGCTTGAAGAACAGAATAAAATAAACAACTTGACATGATTGACGAAATTAAACTTTAAGGTAATCAATACTAAAAATTCGTGCTGGGTTCCATCTTAAATCCTAGAAACCGAAGAGATTACTCCATGTAAGAGTTCAATGAATACATCAAAAATACATGTAAGAGTTCAATGAATACATCAAAATTTTTGAAGACATCACCATAGACTATAATAGCAATGAAGAAGAAAAATGAGAATTAATCCTGCCACGCTGTTCAATTTGCACCTCCTTCCTCGATTGCTCTTCTGATTTGCTGAGCTTCTTTCTTTTCCTTTTCGATCTCTTTCGAGCCACCGTCTTTCTTCTTGTTCCAGCCGAGAGAGTCCCCCCTTTTGTTACGGAAAAACCCCCCTTTTTATTTGCTAATTTTTTCTCCTTTATTTCCTCTGCCGCTGGCTTCTGCAAAACCCTCCTCTGATTGCTCTTTCCAAGAAAATTTTCTTGAAAACCTCTTTAAATCCTCGCCATTCCATTTCAACACGCCTATCGCAATGGTTTGATTTAAATGCCTTCTCTAATTTTCAAGCCCAAATTATAAGTCGCATATTAGGCTTAACTTGATAGATCTCAACTCGAAAGATTTTCTTCACGGCAGGATTGTAATATTTCAGCCAAATTTCGCCTCAACTGCAGCAGAAATAAATCCGGTAAGTGAGGTGCTCCAACTTAATATTATCTATATCACAAATTCTATCAAAAAAATTCAGAAAGTAATCTCTGGTCCTATTTATTATAAAACTAAGCAATTGCTAAAAAGAAATGATTTTTTCTCTTAAATTTGGATTGAATTATAAGATATATTGATTGCAATATATGCAGTCAACAAGAACCCCCGGCTCAAACTCAAAGGCGCGCAAGCCCAGGTGGGTAAACTGCCCCGCCAAGTCCCACTCTCTCATAGATATCCCAGCTAGCCGAGACGAGCTCTTCCGGCTGAGTGCGTCAGCTACGACATTCGCCTTCCCAGGATGATAGAGGATATTGCACTTGAAATCCTTCAAGTATTCGATCCACCGCCTCTGTCGCAAGTTCAGCTCCTTCTGAGAAAAGATATATTGTAAACTTTTATGATCGGTATATATCTCGAACTCTTCTCCGTATAAATAATGTCTCCACAGTTTCAACGCAAAGATCACCGCTGCCAATTCAAGATCATGTACTGGATAATTATCCTCATGGGTTTTCAACTGTCTAGAGCCATACACTTCACTCTGCCCCTCTGCATCAACACATATCCCAAACCGAATAAAAGACGCATCACTATAAACAACAAACCCGCCCTGATCGTGGGGTAAAGCTAAAACTGGTGCAGTGGTCAACAAATATTTCAGCTTCTGAAAATTCTTCTCACAGGCATCATTCCACTCAAAACCGAACAGGCTTTCCGGGTAAGCCTTAGTCAATGCACTAGCTTAACCGTCGCGAAGCCCTCAATAAAACGCCGGTAATAACCAGCAAAACCCAAAAAGCTACGGACCTCGGTCGCATTCTTGGGTCGATCCATCGTAGGACTGCGTCAACCTTTGCTGGGTCTACCGCCACGCCTTTACGAGAGATTACGTGCCCCAAGAAGTGTACTTCGGTCAACCAGAAATCACATTTGCTAAGTTTCGCGAATAATTGCCTCTCGCGAAGACTTGCAAGACTTGGCCTCAAATGATCCGCATGATCCTCCTCACTACGGGATTATAAGAATATCATCTTATGAAGTACTAACACAACGGTCTAGGTAAGGTTGAAAAATGCGATTCATCATATCCATAAACGCTGCTGGTGCATTCGTCAACCCAAAAGACATAACAAGAAATTCGTAGTGACATACGAGACGCTAAAAGCTGTCTTGTACAGAGTCCTCATCTCTCCGACTAGTAATATCCCGACCTCAAAATCAATTTTTGAAAACACTGGCGGCTCCCTTGCAACTGGTCGAGATAAATAAGTCATCGATACGAGGCAAAGGATATTTATTCTTAACCGTTAACTGATTCAGCTGTCGGTAGTCTATACACATACCTCAAACTACCCATCCTTTCTTCTTTAACGAAACAAAACCGGCGCACCCCAAGGTCACGATACGCTCGGCTCGAATGAAACCCCTTCTCTAGCAACTCCTCAATCTGAGCCTTTAGCTCGGCTAACTCCGTAGTAGCCATCGTATATGGTGTCCTGATATCAGGTCGCTTCCAGGTACTAACTCAATCTGAAAACTCGATCTCACGGACGGGATAGAGGGGAATACACAAACCAGGATCCTGGATCCACCGAGGTGACTCGTGTAGCTCGCATGTCCCAGCTGAGCACTATGAGTAATTTGGACAAGCATCATAGAATCCAGCTCAGCAGCTACGCGTCGAAGATCCATCCTGACGCAATGCTGTAAGCCGAAGAGGAGTGCCCTCGTCTCTGCCTCGCTGATCGTAGTAAAACCACTATAGAAGTCGCCAAAGAATGATATGCACTGTCCTGTTGAATCTTGTATAATACCACCACCTGCCGCCTCCTCCGGAGAACCTCGTAGACATCTATCTGTATTGAGCTTGAAAGAACCAAGCTCAGGTCGTCTCCATGTCACCAGTCGAACTACCTTGCGCTTCATGGGAGAATAAGATAACCCATGAAACGCAAAGAAATCCTTGTACAATCTCATCTCAGAATGGGGAAACGGGTAGATCCTCGAAATGAGCTGAAGCCGTGTAATGACGCCGGAGATAATGTGCCTCGAACCCGATCGGACATCACTAAATCTGAATCGATTCCTCGCTAGCCAAAGATGCTAGAGTACCAGGAGAGGAACCAACACAAATATAGATCCTCTGCACTGACCGTACAGCAGCCCGAAAAAGATAAAGCAGTGGAAAGAAGATGTCTGAAAAGACACTCCTAACCATTGTGAAAAGTAAGACCAAACCTGTGTAGAATGGGACCCTGTAGAAATATATGTGGAAAACTCTCATCCTCACCACAACACTCACATCTCCTAGAACAGTCAATCCATCTCCTGCGGAGAACATCCACCGTGGGCATCCAGCCCCGAAGGCAGCGCAAAGCAAAGAAAGAGATATTAGGAGGAATCCTAGGGCTCCAAATAGCTTTATAGATGTAGGAAGAAGTGGAAGAGTCAGCTATGGAAGCCCAGGCATATTGGAAAGAAAATAGACCATCAGATGTGAGGGTCCAGACTATAGTATCGCGAGGGGAAGGAGAGAGGGGAATAGCCAGAATATCATCCAGAATATGCGGAGGAACGAGCTCACGTAATCGGTCAAGATCCCAGCACCCGTCAATAAATAAGTCTCGAAGTCTCAGGTCCGGAGAGCCAGAAATCAGTACACTCGTATACAAGGGTCCACCCGTAAGCCATCGATCATACCAGAAGAAAATAACGCCAGAACCAATCCGCCAGAAAATATGTGTCTCAGCATCGCCCCGAATCCGGATCAGCCTCCTCCAAACGACAGATGCATCCCAGGGGACACCAACCTGAGACGGATGAGCTCCACGAATATAACGATCGTGCATGTACAGCGCCCAGAGAGACTGCTGATCTCTGAGGCAGAACCAGAGCTTCATCCCTGCGGCATCACAAATGTCTCAGAGCCTGCGAAATCGTAGACCGCCCGCGTCGACGGCAGTGCAGAGCTTTTCCCAGTGGCACCTAGTGGATCCTCATGATGCTCTGGTAATCACCCCACAGAAATCCGCAAAGACACCCTCAATCTGTCGCAGGACACTCTACGGCAGGCGCAACACCTGTAAAATATGCATGGGCTGAGAGCTTAGCACGAATTTTATCAGGATAATGCGCCCGCCCAAGGATAAATGCTTGCAGTGCCATGCCAGTACTTGCCTCTTAATCCGGTCCACCAGATCAGAAAAGATAGAGGATTTCCTACGGCCCTTATAAAGTGGACACCCCAGATAAGTAATCGGCAAAGAGCCTTGGGTGAAGCCCGTTGCAATTATCTACGCAGGCCAATAATGAGTCCGATCTAGCTCCATGGGGAACCTTGAGACTCGAACGCAGACCACACAGAAAGCAACTCTTGATATGGCACCCGGATTCACATAATCGTGGCTGTCGGTCGACACGCTCCATTACAGTGCGCTCATCAAGTCAGGACAAGTGCTGACATGATGGTTAAGAGGGTAATGACAAGGCGCAAAGAATGTGTGACGGGGGTACGAGTAGCATTAGAATTTATCTCCCCTTTGAGGGGCAAAATGACTTGATGAATCATTAAGCGACGACAATCGCACACCCAGAGTTGATACTAGACGAAAAGTAAAAAAATGCGCCCGTTCCGGCATCCGGGTTGCGAAGACATCGGATCCTTCAAGATAACAAGCCAGAGATTCAGAGGCTCGATCGACTGCGCTACTCTATAGGGCAGCTTGAAAAGCGAATGAGGAGAGACGGGACGGAACAGGAGGGAGCATGTAATTCCAGAAAGAGCGAGCGTAGGACGGGGGAGCCTAAGAAGTAAGGGCTGTGGCACCCACAAATGAAAAAGTACAAAATATCCACGGCAGGACGTTATACAGAGAGAGAGCGAGCAATTATTAGTCGAGGAAATGAGTGAGTGAGAGAGAGAGAAACAAAACGGTCGCGAGAGCATGAGAAACGAGGCAATGCGGATTGGTGCTTGGAGATAGCAGCCGAGGCAAATGCCCACGCAGAAACTCTATAGTCGAGGAGTGGAGAGGAGAGAGATAGTGAGGAATAGGAGGATGCGAGGAGAGAAGGATGAGAGTAGGGGGATGCATGGAGAGATGTGGGGTGTTCGAGGCCGACAAACACGCACGAGAGGACGACCGGTACACGAGACAGTAAGGTAGGTGATAAGAAGGGCGCCTAGGAGGAGAGGAGTGAGGTGAGGCTTAGTATCACAGTAAGATAGAGGAAGGCAGTGCAGAAAGCACTGGGTAGATATCTCGACGACGAGGACCACGGGTGCGAGGGTCAATATGGGACGACGATGGGTAACGGGTGGCAAGACTCCCTTGGGCGGAAAGGCGAAGAGATGAGTAGAAGTACAGAGCGCGGTCATAGGAGATAGAGAGAATGCTGACCCTTGCACGCACGAAGCGCTCCGAGACGCAGGCAGAATAATCTCAGCGGAGAACAGCGGCCAGCCTGTTGTTGAGCAGCTTAGCAATAATTTTATAGAAAACGTTGCATAAGCTAATAGGTCGGCGGTTGCCAATCCGAATGGACTGAGGCGACTTGGGAATGAGCGTGATGGAGACACTCGTCATCCCTCGCGGCATAGGCGCTCCAATGAAGAACTCCTGCACCGCAAGGAACATATCATCCTGAATAATGTCCCAACAATACGAGTAGAAGGCAGCGGTGAAGCCGTCCGGCCCAGGCACGGCAACCTCGAGTAGCGGACACGTGCAGCATCGCTGGACGGTCGAGCAGTGAATTCCTCACAAGCCATCGGCATCGCACAGAGGCCGGCATTGGTGGGAGCACTAACAAGACGGGGGATGCAGGCGAGTATCTTCTCATCAGAGCCGGGCTGGGGGGGGGGGGGGGGGGGGGGGGGGGGGAGAAAAAGGACGGAAAATGGCGAAATCAGAGCAGCCTTAATCTCCCCAGGCTGCTCCAGAAGGTGTCCAGCATCATCCCGAAGCTTGGTGATCGAAAGCGCCCGGCGACGTCCCTTGACCATAGAATGGAAGAAGCGGGTATTGAGATCCCCATCTTTCAACCACTCCATGGCCGCTTTCTGTTGCCAGAACGCTTCCTCATACCTCTGAAGCCGGATGTGCTCAGCGCGCGAATTGATGAGGGCGCGTCGCGGGACGGGTCAGCAGAAAACTCATCCTCCATCTGCCTGACGCTGCTCTCCGCCGAAGCGAGCCTATGAAAGATGTCCCCGAAAGTGTCCTTATTCCACTCCTTCAAACGCTTCTCGAGGCGCTTGAGCTTCTCGCAGAACGCTATCATCCCCGCGCCGGGCACGGGGAAGACCAAGACTGGCGTACCACCTCCAGGAAGCCATCAATGGAGCGTCCACATGTTTTGGAACCGGAACAACGAACCCCCACCCCGAGTGTGTTCGCCAAACGCAAGCAGGAGAGGGGCATGGTCCGAACATGTTCGGCTCAGATGAGTGACAGTGGTGGAGGCGAAGCGAGAGCTCCACACATCGTTGACAAAGGCCCTGTCAAGACGTGCCATCTGCGTGCCGTTGGTCCAAGTGTAAATCGATCCAGAGTAGCCGACCTCCTCCAAGGAGCAACACTGTATGGTAGCCGTGAAATCTTCTATGGACCGCCGATGTCGCAAGGGATTGCCGCCTTGCCTCTCCGAGAATTAGAAGAGTCTCGTTGAAGTCGCCAGCGACAAGCCACGGCCGATCGACGGTCTCAGAGATATCAATCATAGCATCCCAAAAGGTCCCGGAGCATTATGCTATCGGTACTAGCATATACGACCGAGACCAGAACCTGTTCCCGCGAATGGAGCTGGGAGACAAGTAGGTGAAGCATTTGGGGTGGTTAGCCACAACAGAGCAGTCGACATCGTAAGACCAGAAGCACCAGATCTTGCTATTGGAATTACCGACAGCGAAAGGAAAACCGAGCCGAGAACGAAACCAATTAAGCCGGGAGAGCGGGACCATGGGCTCGGTGATCGCGAGAAAGTGCAGGAAGTGCTGACGTTTCAGAAGCTTTAACCATTCAAGAAGTATTGGACGGGTCACGCCTCTTACATTCCAAATGAGCGACCTAATCATGGGAAACAGAGGTAGAGGAGGAGCTATCGACGATGTGAGTGCTGCGTGTGCTTATGTGCCGCGGTGGGGGATTCGGCCGGGTCTTGCTGCCCTTGGCGGTGGGGACATATCGAACGCGAACAGGCCCTCTTCCAAAACTCGACGGGTCGTGTTACCCGGGGTCCCGTGGTGGGCTTCGAGCTCAGCAGGGGGACACTATGGCACGCCCTGACAGCACGCGGCTACTCCGAGCGCATAAGTCGAACGGCGCCCGGCAAGCGCCCCGAGCCATGTCCTGGGCTCGGCGGGGCGGCGCCAAGCGGCAGTCGGGTCGATGGGCGCGGACAGGCGAGCGCCCGGGCAACCAATGGCCAATGGCCTGGGCGTACATGGGACATCCCCGGACCGTACCCGGCAGCAAGCCTGCATGCCAGGTACGCTTCCGAAAGGCGCGCTGGGGCACGGGTCTCCACCCTCGAGCCATGTCCTGGCTCGGGGAGGCCTGCCTATGCCGGCCGGCTGGGTCGCGCAAGGGCACCCTGCGCGGGGTCGTGGTCTCTCGGAGCACATGGCATGGGCCCGGTCGGCACGCCGCCGGCTAGTGAGAAGGCTACTCCTGCCGGCCCCGGGGCCGCGTCTGGAGTGAGGTACGGCGGCCCAAAGGCGCGCCCGGCTGAGAGCCCGGGGCCCGAGGCTGCCCGGGTCAACGGTACTGCGAGGCCACCCCTCGACGCCTCAAGTGGCGGCCAAGACGTCCTGCGAACGCCGTCAGGGCGTGCGGTTGAGCCCCCCCGGGCCCCGCCCTAGGGATGGCGATGCCCCCGCGCGCACGGCGAATATCTCAGGCGTTGGAGGCACGGACCGCCTCGATCCTAAGGTGCGGGGAAACTCTCAGAATACGCCCGTCGGAAGGGGGAGCTCGCGAGAGGCACACGCTCGGAACCCGGAGGTCCAACTGCGAGAATCACCAGCGTTGGAATTCCGTCATCGAAGGCGTGAACCGTATGCCGTAAGAGCCAGCTGCGGTGACGGAGGGAGGGAGATCCAATCACATAAACAGAGAGCCTGAGAGACTCCAGGACAGAAGTGTGTAGGCGGTAGGCAAAGAGGTGACCAGTACAGCATCGAATAGCCTGTGATTCCTAGCGAGGGATACTGTTTGGAGTCAAGGGCTTTAGGACCCGTCAGGCAGCTATAGGCTACGCCGCAAGGCGTGGACTAGGGGCCATGGGGCAACACAAGCAGAGCAGCGAATATAGTTGCAACGGCAGGAAGCTTGCAGAGCAGTGAGCGCGAGGCGCGAGGGAACAGGCCTGTGAGTGACACCTGCCAAAGGCACCGCTCGAGCGCGCAGCAGCGACCAGAGGACTAGTCAAAAGGGGAATCGAGAGGAGCAGGAGTACGGTTGTGGACCTGAGGGCCCAACGGAACTGCAGTGGGCCGGCATGGGTCAATCAAAGCCAATGCAAAGGCGTAGAACCGCCACATAGGCGAGCGCGGCTACGAGGGTGAGGCACAGGAAGGCTCAGGGAACGCGAGGCACCAGCCACGGCAAGGGCCGCCTCGCTGCAGCAACGCAAGGCGCCGGATCCAAGTGGGCACCGGGGCGCGAGCGGGCCAAGGCGCAGTGAACACCGCGCGCGAGGCACGCCTGGGGAGCTAGGCGGACTGTGCGCCCGGTCCGGCCATTGGCACGGCATGCCCAGGCTGGAGACGGTGTGCATTCTTGCAAGCAGGTAGCATGCAACCGTGGTGGCCGCGTAGCGAAGCCCAGGAGGGCGCACGACTACATGACGACGGTGCGTGGATTGGCATCAAACCGTGGCGCGGGAAAGCCGGGAAGAGACCGAAGCCCGAGTAGGCTTGGCCGAGGTGCGCGCACTGGAGCCGAGGTAGGCTTCCGGTACCGAGATGGTCGTACGGGGAGCCGAGTTAGGCTTGGCCGAGGTGGGCTTATGAACTGAGGTAGGCACGCCGATGGTAGGCCGAAGATAGGAAGGCCGAGGTGTTGCTCAGGCCAGAGGTAGGCAGCGGATGGGGAGAAGACTTCGGGTGCCGGGCTGCACCAGGGCCCAAACGCAGGCTCACCCAGGCGCTGATGGAAGGCGGGTAGCACTTTCGGGCGCTGAGGTGGGCGTGCGGTGACGCGCAAGATAGAGGTCTCGTCCTCAGTCACACGAGATAGGCGCGGGGGACGTGCAGGACAACACACCACGGGGTGAAGGGTGGTCGGAAATGTGTGGCAGGTGTTGGAAGACTTTTGGCTCGGGCACCAGACAGATAAACTTCCGGAGGATGGTGCAGCACGGCACGGCGTGCAAGCAAACATCTCGGCCACAGGGCGCCGAGATGCAATAGGCGTCGGTGAAAATGAGCACTTCGCTCTGTGCGCTGAGGTGGGCGCGGGAGACCGTAAAGAAAGATCTCGGGCAGGAGGTGCGAGGTGGGTGACGGGACGATTGCAAAAGAAAAAGACATCTCCGGCCGAGGTGCTGAAGTGGGTAGCGGGATGGATGCGCAAAAAGATAATATCATCGCGCAGGAGGTGAAAAATTGAGTTTAAATATAGATACATTGGGTTCGTTTGGCTGGAACCTAGGAAGATGATTCAGTATTTGTAGCAGTTGGCTCGGTCAAGATAAGTGATATGCTGGCTCGATCTAAGAAATACAATTTCGGCCTTCGGTTTTTTTAGCCAGGATTTGGACTCCAGTTTCCTTAAATTGACTTATCGGTTCGGTCGGGCATTTAAAAGTGGACTCGATCAAAGATTGAAAATTGGCTCGTCGGGACATAAAAAGTGGCGTGGTCACGCTGTTTGAAATGGGCGACTCTCGGCCTCGCCGCCGCAATACCCGCGACGCTCGGTGCCGGAACACAACAGCCGGTGCGCGCCGCGGGCATAGCAACCGCCACGCGCTCAACGATCATTTTACGAATTAAGGGATTGATACTCGGCGCGATCTCAGCCTGATCGCTTTCTTAAGAATACACAAGAATACATACGACCGCTCCAGCTCGCGGCCGACGACGATGGCCGGCGGTGTTTCGCCGCCAGTCGTTTGTATCTATATACGTGTTCTAAAGTTATCGACGGTTCCGGATTCAATGGCGGTGTCAAAATTTTATTTTGACGTGTATATACCGAGATATTTGAGGTGTAATTTCGATTATAAAAAATAAACTTTAATTTACGCTGTTGTCGCTCATTTTTGTCCGTGTCAATAAGCTTTGTTAAGGTAAAAAGGTTTAAAATTGACAATTTCTAAAAATTTTAAATCGTTCAAGTTTTGTTTTCGGCTCCGTTTGAGACAATGGATAAGTATTTTTGGCTTGAAAATTTTATGGAACGAATATGGGATGAGCGCGAACGAAACAAATTTTTGTTATTAAATTTTCTACTACGAGGGGCTTAATTTGCCAAATCCCATAATAGAAGTCCTATGATTGTAAATTCCTCTGGGTGCCGATTTTGCAATTTCAGAAAGAAGAGGATTTTTTGCGTAATTTAGGTAAAACTCGAATTTTCGGCCGAGGAAGCCTGAGCGTCATGCGATCGCGCGTTTGCGGTCGTCGACCGCTCGCCTTCCCCCGAATCGTCGCCCATGATCTCATTAACGCCGTCGTTTCGAGTCTGCGAAGCGACGCCGTTTCGGCTGGCCGTGCGCGGCTTTAAATGTCGCCGGAAAAGCTTGTTTTAGGGAGGAGCTCGGGACAGTGCCAAGTTTACAAGACCACTCAAACTTCACCGCCAACCTCCAGAGACACTTTCGAGGTGATCCGGGAAGCATCGCGGAGCTCGCCGACTGATTGCCGGAGTTAACATCATTTTCGACCGACCGATTGCGATGTCAGGTAATCCCACGAAAACAAAATTCTTAAAGTCTACTCCAGACGCTAATCACAACACGCCGTCGTGGCTTCGCCCGCCGCGAACCACGGCGACAGAAATTAAAGAAACATATTCGAAGCCGAAAGTTCACATCCCTATATCTAGCGTTAGAAGCATCAAAATCCACTTTTGACACCACCATCACGTTCGCCACCGTCGAAAATCCCCGGGGTGAGTTTCCGGCGGCGAACGGCCGACGTTGTCGCCGGCGACGATTTCGCCGCCAGGTGTTCGACGTGGGTCTGTCGAGAGGTAGGAGACGAGCCAGATTGTCAGGCACAGGTTTCGCCCGCTCCAGCTTCGCACCCGGCCGAGTCGTTTTCTAAACGACCGAGCCAAGTCAGTCGAATTCGAATCCGACCCAAACACGCACGCGTCTGGGTCCAGCGCGTTTTTGTCGGGCTCGGTCGTAACCGAGCCCGTTTTGGTCGTAACCGAGCCTGTTTCGGTCGCGGCCGAGTCCGTTTTAATCTGACCGAGCTATTTTTAAATTTGACCTAGCCATTTTTAAATCTGACCGAGCCAATATCATTTAGACTGAGCCCAATTTACTAAAATCGAGCCAAATCACATATTTACCAAGCCACTTTCAATTTTAACCGAGCCAACTTGCTACAAACTGAGTTATTTAGGTCCCAAACAACTAATTTTATATTTAAATTCAATTTTTAACATTTTTATCAAGTTTTAAACCCAAGAATAAAGGATTAAGGTATTTCTAAGAAATGTAAGGTTTTAAAGCTTAATAAGTTGAGGTTAGAGTGAGGCGGTTTAACCGATCTTTACACCTCAACTGAATATTTTCTAAATCAATATATTTTAAGGAACAAAATATTTTTTAAAGGTTAACAAAAGTTAAGGCTAGAGTGAGGCGGTTTAACCGATCTTTACGCCTAAGTTAGGATCAAAATTCTAAATATTTTCAAGAATAAAAGTTTTTGTTAAAGTTTAAACAAAAGCCAAGGCTAGAGTGAGGCAGGTTAACCGATTTTTACGCCTTATCCAAAATTTCTTTAAAAATTAAAACATGGCAAGATGGTTAACTAAGTTCTGAGATTAAAGTACCAAATGGTTGTGGTCTAGTGGTAAAGGGTGCGGCTAGACATGGTAAAGGTCTCGAGTTCGAGCCCCCACACAATCACTTGGGAGATGGTGAATTATCTTAAATTAGCACTATATCGCCTCGGTCTGGACTGCTACTCAGAACGGAGTCGGATACCAGAAAAAAAAGAATAAAAAAAGTTCTGAGATTAAAGTGAGGTGGTTTATCTGAACTTTATAACTCTAAATATATCTTAAAATGGAGCGATGAAGAGGAAACAGAAACGCGCTGAGCCTCACTTAACAAAAATAAGATTTACACACACCAAGGAATAAAATTAGGGACACGATATAGGATTTCGACACTTAGGTGAAGACATCATCATTAAAGTCAGGATGAGGCGGTTTAACCGATTCTTGCACTTTAGTGATATTTTATAACATTTTTAAGTAGGAATAAGGAAAGAATCTTAATTTGAATAATTTTAAATCACTTAGTTAAGAGTACCTATTTTGGAGGGGCGCTGTGGGAGTGTTCCGTCTTCCCTACACGTAACCGACGACGAACCCAAAGAATCTCCAACGTGCCTTATTCCGGTTTCCTAATTTTCCATAAAAATTAGGTGGCGACTCCAAACCTCTTTCCCCCATCTAGAGAAAGGTCATCAACAGATGGCGACTCCGCTGAGGACCCGTCTGGCTCGTTTAGTTAAGTGATTTAAAATTTTTAAAGATAAGATTCTTACCAAGTTTAGGATTTACATAAGCAATAAAGGTTTATTTTACGCATTATTTTTATGGCATTTATGTTATATTTTACGCTTTCTAGGACATAGATAATCATCATAAGCATGTTTATTTTCTTGTCAAGCATATGCATACCCTCAGACCTCGACCCAGCCTTAAGATTTGGGACAATATCGAAGCTCGTGTGCAATGCATACGAGTAGTCGTAAAACCCAGCCCTAGCCTAGCCTATATGTTACCTGAGTAGTACCAGGCCTGGCGTACTATGTATCTTAGCAACCTGTGGAAATTCAGCAATGACGGGTAATTAGAAACCAGTCAATATAAGGGAACCCGTAGATTGCATACCCTCATATAGCGACATATATCATGCAAATAAGGCATACATCATGTAAATAAGACAGCATACAGAATAAGATTCTGAGCTTTTTTTTGTACAGATTGTTTTAAATAAAAATGTTCATTTTAAAACCCATGCTTATTCTCAGGCTAGAAATCAATGGCGCAAGAGGTCGTAATAACAATGCATATCCACCATACCACCGTGAATATTAGGATACTTAAGCAGTTATGGGATGACATGACCAAGGAAGAAAAGACAAAATGTAGATATCAGCTTGGGGCTTTGGAGGATCTGATAAATGTCGAAGTTAACTGGAATGTTATCAAGGCGTTTGCATGGTTCTGGGACTATCGCAGGAGGTGTTTTGTACTGAATGAAGCTAATTGCTGCCCTACCATTGAGGAGTATAATATCCTTTTGAACAGCACAGTTGCTAAAATTCATTTTTCTAATGCTGAAGAAAAGCCACCAAGACAGCTTGCCAGGTTTATGGGTAGGCCATTTTCTGCAGTATCTCCAATGCTAATATTCGGGTAGAGATGTTGATCGCACTCAGGGATGATCTTATGGCAAAAGACGGAGCAGCATATTATAGGATACGGACTTTTGTATTAGCGATGTACGATCTAATTATTTTTTCCAAAGAAAGCAAATAATATCGATAGTGAGCTATATTATCTGGTTTTCTCCATGTTCCATCGCCAGTAAATCCAGTTCCAAGCATCTTGGCAGAGACCATAGCTACACTGAACAAAGTAACCAGGAACAAGAAATGAGGCTTCAACTGTTGTGCACCATTACTACAGGCTTGGGCATACTACCATTTTATTGAGTCCTTCATGCACAACCCCTATTTTCGTATCAAGGCACCTATACAAGACGTTATGACAGTAAAGGAAAGCAGAAGCATCGAAGAGTAGAAGGAATATTTTCGAAATTTGACTCGGCCAAGGTGATGACAACCCCACCTTAGGGTGAGCGGATGACAATAACCCCACCTTGGGGTGAGCTGATGATGATCTTGACTTTACCCCACCTTGGGGTGAGCGGATGACGATCTTGACTTTACTCCACCTTGGGGTGAGCGGATGACAATAACCCCACCTTGAGGTGAGCTGATGATGATCTTGACTTTACCCTACCTTGGGGTGAGCGGATGACGATCTTGATTTTACCCAACCTTGGGGTGAGCGGATGACAATAACCCCACCTTGAGATGAGCAGATGATGATAACCTCACCTTGAGATGAGTTGATGACGTTCTTGATTTTACCCTACCTTTGAGCTGAGAATATTAGGTAGACTTGCCCGTACCTTGGGCTGAACAAATGATGTTGAAGTTG
The DNA here is from genome assembly GCA_002076135.1 of Xerophyta viscosa. NCBI lineage: Eukaryota > Viridiplantae > Streptophyta > Magnoliopsida > Pandanales > Velloziaceae > Xerophyta > Xerophyta viscosa. The sequence continues at coordinate 53,036 of MJHO01000143.1, forward strand.
ATTTTACCCTTCCTTGAGCTGAGTAATGTTGACCTGAATAGATTGTCCTATTGGGTCTAGATATCCATTGGTTTGTCTGTTGACCTTGATATTCATTGATCCTTACGCTGGCTATTTTAGTTAACTTCTCAAGTCCTTTTCAATGTTTGGATAAAATCGAATCCTCAACTTAACTTGTCACTAAGAAATTGCCCCTGTTTGAGTTCTTCCGTTGTCTTTGTCCTTCGTTGATCATTGTATTGGTTGTTTTAGGAAGCTCTCAGCGATTTTCCTATCTCCTTTTTCCAGAAAGAGTCCATGCTTAGACAATGTTGCTTTGATGATTGCCCCTGTTCAAATATTTTTTCAGCAATTCCTATGTTTTGCCTAGTATGATCTAAATTTTCGCTAGAAAATTTGCCCCAGTTTATCCTTCAGAATATTTTACCCCAGTTTGATTCCGACAGAAAAATTGCCCCAGTTTGAGCTCCGAATTTCTACTTGTGCCAATTTCTTTGTGTAGGTCGAATTGTCGATAACTTGGATCTTCTTATGAAATTACTCTTTTCCTGTTGTGCTTATCCTTTCTCTTCTTGTTTTTCTTATGCGAAATCCTTGTTTTCGCCTACCACATGTCGAAATATATGTCGCCTATGCAATTAGCTTCGTTCTTTTTTGTTCGAGGAAAATCATCTTATCTGAACTTCTACAATTGGAAGTATGTTCTTTGAAGCAAAATCTTTTTAAATAATAAAAATGCCCCCTCTTGAGTATATCTTCTTAAAAAGGGGAGCTAAGTGAAAGAAAATCTTGTTTGATGAGAAAAGTGGAGTTTTGCAGATTCTGCAGAGTATAATTCTCAAGATGCATGTTCTTTAGTTTTAAAATAATAAGATAAAAGTTTTACAACTTAAGCTCTAACTAGTTTTGCATAGGCCACTCTTTTGAGTTCCTAGCGGGCATTTTCCTGAGCATTGTAAAATTCCTACTGCTTCTTCTTTCCTTTTTCTTAATTCCCGATTTCTTCTGTATGATTCGAACTCCTAAACCAGTCATGCTTGATTGTCTTGAGTAAGTTAACTGTGCATTGTTGCATTTTAGCTCATCTGATGGAAAGGTCTTATGTGGTAGCTTCTTGATAGTTGGGACTAAATACAGTACGATTCCTTGGTGCTTCTTCTTCTTCCTTTTTCTTTTTTCTTTTTTTTTCTTCTTTTTTTTCTTATTTTTTGCAACATTCCTTAGATAGTATTTTAACGTGAATTCCGACATTGGTGATGAAGGAATCCAATTACTCGATAAATAGAATCTTAAGGTGCTTTGCGTACTCAAACTTTAAGTTATCGTTTGGCGTAAAAGTAAACATGTGTTCATTAATACTTCTAGTTACAAGATAATTTTAAGCAGCGGAGTAGTTGTTTGCACTTATTCTTTTTTCTTTTTTTTTCTTACTTTTGAAGATGAAGAAGAATCTTAACTAATATTCAGTCTCGTTTGCATGCTAACCACAAGACTTTTACCCATCATTTGAGCATCAATACTGTTTGCTAATACCTACTCGTTACCTATCTTGTTGAAAAATGCTCTTTCTTTTCTATTCTTTCTTTTTCCTCTCTTTTTCCTTTCAAGTTGATAACTATTTCTCTTATTATGTTAAAGCTTAGAACATTCATTTTCGAATTATTCTTTATAGAATCGTATTTTCATGAGAAAAATAGTTGTGAGCGTTCATGTACTCTGGAAAAGAGGTCCTTTTAAAATTTGAAAGAAATTGTTCAAAACACATTACTAAAAACTTGCTTCCAATGTAGAATAACTTTGTTGAAAAGAAAGTAGCTGAGCATGCATAGAAGATGTATATTAAGACATTCAGTAAGCTAAACCAAATATCTCGTGTGCCTTTGCAAAAGAGAAAAAAAATCAATGACTTCCACGTCTTCTTATTTGTTGCTGACAATAACCCTAGCTTGATATATCTTCCTGACGATAATCCTTTTTGTTGTTGTTCTGTTTAACACTTTGATCTTGAAGATGTCTTCTATCTTATATCTTTGAAATTTCTTGCACAGTTTAGGGCTTTGTATGGTTGAGTTGGATTTGTCCTGCGTTTGATGAGCTCTTTTATCTTGTTCCTTAAAGTATAAAATCTTCCAGCGCCATGTCCTGCGACTCCATCAGCCAGATTGGTTGGAAAGTGCTTAAAACATCAGTTCTTTCTCAACTAGATACTTGAAGATTTCTGCTTGGGATATTGATTATTGACTGAGCGAGTTTGTTTTTGTTGTTGCTGATGTGAAGGTGCTTGATGCTAGTAGCTGATGATTGTTCCTGATAATTTCCTTCCTGATAGTTATCCTTGCTAGCAGTCTTGTAGGGCGATTGTATAAACGGTATGGCGGATGAGTCCGCAGTAGCAATGTGATATACGATGTCTTCTTCCTTCTCTCCAGCCATGTTATAGTCAGCAAATTTGAGAGCAGATTCGATCCTTGCCTCTGTATGTACTAGGTGAGCGAAATCCATATTATTGGTGGGCCTCGTATTCTCAAACACCTTCGTTACCGAGCTTCTTCTTAGGTGATTTGATATTTAATATTCACTTTTTATTGTGCAGAGCATTTTTCATGAGCAAGCGATATTCAAAAAAAGTCATCAAAAGTGATGCTTCTGGTGATTGGACTCTTATCACGTGCTTTTCCTTTGGTTCCTGCCTCCTGTTAGCGTCAAATTCTTTCTCGTCAATTTGTACCTTTTTGGACAAACTGTTCCCTAAGCATGAATGCCTCCTTCTCTTTTGCTGACTTTGTCCTGGGTTTGTTTCCCACGATTGTTGTGTCGTTCCATCAGTATGACTGCTTCCGCATTATTGATCTCCTCATTCAGTAATGATGCAAATTTAGATTGATCTATTGTCCCTTGATTTCCTTCTATCTTCTTTAGCTTGTTCAGGATATATTGTAATTGCTCAGTATTGGCAGCCGTCCTTATTGGCATAGCAGGATTTATGACCATCTCATGAGGTGCAGTCCTAGAGTGGGGCATGTCTTGATTTTGATCCGCAGATAATGCCTTTGCTTCATGATTAGAAGTGAATTCTGGATCTTCATGGATTTATGCGAAAACATGTCTGCTGCATATTTCGTAGTTATACTATCAGCGCTCGAACTTGTATTACTTGAAGTTTCTCTCCTAACATCTGTTCTACAGTTTGATTTATAATGTCCTTGTAACTTCCTATGATTCTTTCTTGTAAGCGTGTCTTTAGTTTGAAGTGCAGTCATTAAGATGGTTCAAAGAGTTTTATCCTACACCGTGTCTTATCTTAGTATCCTTGTGTGTCTGAAACACCTTTGAAACGAGATCCTCAGGCCACTCAATCTTTAAATTGCTGTCACTTATTTCTTTTACTTCTAACTGGGTTGAATTAGAAATTGCTGACTTGTCAAGCATTACTACTTGAAAAATGAGGCATGTAAATTCAGAAGTCTTCATAGCGCCACAATCACACAGATTTTTCATCTCAATCCCAATACCATCACCCAATTTCTTACTATCATTTCCTATTTAATGATCTGCATCAACTTCCTATGTTCTTATACCGAGACAGAATATTTGCTGGATATTTTTCAACTTTCACCATATATAGATTTATTTTCAGATGAAATTTTTGCTTTCATTCTGTTGATGATTTGATAATGCTTCAAGTTTCTCAAGCTGATCAGGGCTACCATATATGTAAAAATATCTTTCAAAAGTGGCTTCCTTAAATTGCTCTTCATATTCTTCCTTGTTGAGCTTTAGAAATTTTTTTTTTCAATTTCTATACCAGCCTTTGAAATCGACATTTCATGGTTTCTTTTAACTCGTTCAAACACTTCTATTCATTTGCTTTGAAAGATTTTCAAGTCTCTGCTATGATGGGGCAAGAGAAGTTGTTTGATTGTAGATCCCCAATGTTTAAAGCTTAATGGATGGTAAAAGGAGCTACTCTTGTCTTAATTATATGATGTATGCCTTATATGTTGCTATATAAGTGTATGCAATCTATGGGTTTCCTGTATTGACTGGTTTCTAATAGCCCGTCATTGCTGAGTTTTCGCAGATTGCTAACATATATAGTACGCCATTCCTGGTACTACTCAGGTAACATATGGGCTAGGCTAGAGCTGGGTTTTACGACTACTCGTATGCATTGCACACGAGCTTCGATATTGTCCCAGATCTTAAGGCCGGGTCGAGGCCTGAGGATATGCATATACTTGACAAGAAATAAACATGCTTATGATGACTATGTGCCAGAAAGCGTAAAGAGCATAACATAAATGACATAAAAAAAATGCGTAAAATAAACCTTTATTGCTTACGTAAATCCTAAACATGGTAAAAATCTTATCTGTTGAAAGGGTTGGAGTCGCCACCTAGATATTTAATGGAAATCCAGAAACCGGGATAAGGCACATTGAGATTCTAAGACTCGTTCGTCATTTACGTGTGGGAAAGACGGAACCCCCCCACAGCGCCCCTCAAAATATAGTACTCTATAAGTGATTAAACATAAATTTGAATTTATTTTTGCACGAATTTTGTTATGTATAGATATATCATTTTTTTTATTTACCAAATACGTAAAAGAGAATAAGTGTACACCTATTTCTCATTTTTAATATTTGATAAATACATTTAATAATAGAATTTACGTAAATTTGGACCAGTATACACCGATCTTATGTTCGTACTTTCTATATATTTAATAGGATTTTTTCTTCCTACCAGTACCATATAATAGATGTGAATGAAAAGTAAAGTATTACACCACTTCTTTTACAGTATCATTGTAGGTAGATTTCTCGTTCATATAAAACTAAGAAAAATAAAACAGCGTATAACCGCTGTTTCTAGTCCTTAATTTATATGACCGAGTGAGACTAATCTCAAATAACATATATTATGACATTATTTAATAAATATAAATGCCACAAAATTTGTGTTGTGTGTGTGCTCAGCTGTCGGAGGAGTGCAGTATAATGTGGTGGAAATATTATTTTATTAGAGTGTTTGGCTCAGCGCGTTTCCGTTTCCCTTCATCGCCCAAGAAGGGTCAATTTTTATGAAAAATGATTAGAAAATAGAAGTATACACCTCTATTTTCTAATAATAAATGAGTTACAAGTGTAACCTATAACTCATTTTTTAAAAGGAAAAAGAAATAATTAATAAATAAAATTAAAAATATTTTTGGTGAGAATTGGTTTTTAAAACGTTGTTGTTTAAGCTTTAAAAAATTGCTGATTGGGAAGTGTACACCTCCAAATATGCATTAGATTACAAGTATATACCTATAACTATCAATTGATGATTTAAAATTTGATTTAAAACAAATTTAAACGAATTTGGGCCTTAAAAGGGCTAGACCGGACCAAGTTGGTCCGGCCCAAACCGAAACAAACTCGCGGGCGAGTGCGCCCGCGAGACCAGACTCGAGCCTGGGCTCGAGTCCGGACGCGTCGGTTTAAACGACGCGTGACCGGCTGAGCCGGTCGAGCTTCTTTTTTTTTTTTTTAACTTAAACGGGCGCGGATTGCGGATGCGGGTTTCGGGCGCTAGATCCGACCCGTTTGGATCGTCTTCAACCCGCTTGAACAGTGATTTCTGCGTTTTTTTTTAATCCGCCGCTGGCGGCGGCCGTTCGACCTCCGCCAGCGGCCGTCTGGGAGTCACCCCAGGGGTTTTCGGCCGTCCTAGACGCGTTGGAGACGTCAAAAATTAGGTTAGAAGTTTCGTTAAGTTTCGGTAGTGCGAAGTTTCGGACCGATTTCGACGCGGTGATCATTGCGCCGTCGAGATGGTCGTTCTTAAGGTTATTCAAGGGTCCTGGAATCATTGTATGTCTAAATTTGATTCGACGTGTGTACAGAGGCATATTCGTTGGTGTAATTTCGGCTGAATTATTTTATTTTTTATTTCGACGCCGTTTACTCGCCGGCGGCCGAAAGCGAAGCGGCTCCCGTGTTCTAAGGAATGAGAAGAGATTTGAGATACATACCTCGAGGTTTGGACGTGGATTGAATTGTTGGGATTTTGGATGTTTTAGGAGGCGTCGGCCGTAGCTTAGCGCGGTGACGGCGATTCCGGTCGGCGGCGGCGTTGTCGTCACAGGAGTCTGGAGATGTTGTCGTGGATGCTTGAGCCGGCGGAGATGTGGGCGGACGTGAATTCCTGGTGATCCTCTCTCTCTCTCTTACCGGACTCTCTCTATTGCCTCTCTCTCTCTCTCTTCTGCACTCTCTCTATTCTGCTCTCTCTCTCCAGCACCCTCTCTCTCTCCACTGCTCTCTCTCTCTCTCTCTTTCTCTCTCTTTCTCGCTTTCTCTCTCTTCTGCTTTTTCTCTCTCCAGCACTCACTCATTTCTTTCTACCGGTCTCCCTCCTCCTCCTATTTATAGAAAGTTTTTTGAAATTTTGAGATCCACAAAAAG
>MJHO01000143.1:61067-95180 GCA_002076135.1 Xerophyta viscosa
AGTGCCATGTCAAGATCCACCTGGATCATTCTGCCTAGAGACATGTTTCTAAATATTGTAACAGTTGTACTATACCGTTCGGCCCGTTGGCAAGTATACAATTTAATTCCCTGGCGTACAGGGTAATATTTTGATGTTCTGGTGCTATGTACACTACAAGAATTTAGACATATAGCAACACTTTGCTAACAACGGTTATGAAAGTGTTATAATATAATACATTTTGCAATACTTATGAAAGTATTGTGCCACTTTGAATTCATGATGAAAATTGCAACAGTTTAATATTACCTGTTGTAAAATGATATCAATTTATAGTATTTGTCAAACCGTTGCGGAAGAGTTTTCATATATACAACACTTATAGTATTTGTTACGAAATGAGTAAAAATATGCAACACTTATTTTCATGTGTTGCTCATAGAAATATATATTTAAAACACATCATAAATTGTTGTTAAAAGAATTAGAAATACTCCTAAATTATATTGTTATAAGTTAAAATTAAATCATATTAATGTAATCTTAAAAAGTAAGAGAAGAAACAACATTTGTTAATTATTGCTTAAAAAAAGAAATATTTAGTAACACTTATTTAATTGCTTTAAAAATTATGGAAATATAATATATTGTTAATATATACAAAAAGCGGGATTATCTATGAAAATACTTTTAATTGTGTTGCTAGAAAGATAATATTTGATAACACTTAATTATTTTGTTGTTAGAAGATAAAGAAGAAACAATACTTGATTAATATATTATTGAACAATAGTAGTATATATATAATATTTTTTAAACTATTCCTAAAAACTAATAAGTTAAAGAGAGGCCGAGAGAAAGAGAGGAAAATTAAATTGCCGGAGAGAAATGCCAAAGATGATTAAACTCAAACTGTGCAAGCTAAGGCAACCAATTAAGCTTCACAAAAAAATTAATATTACTCAGTTTCAAATTTCGAAACTTATTCCAAAATCAAATTCATAATATTAATTTATTCTAGTATTAATTCTTAATTATTTTAAAAATAAGTTGAAAAAATAATATTTTTTTACATCAACATCTGACCACACATATGGAAAGATTATTAGTCTCTCAGTCATTGGCGTAAGTATTATCAATTTAAATTTGAAAATGAAAAATTGAGATTTAAATTTAAGTTGCTAACTTTTTATAGTACTATATTTTCTTCAGCTCGAATCGTAGCAAAACTTCTTGCCCTCTTCATTTCTAAGTATTATTTTTAGTTTAAAGTTATGTTAAATTTTAAAAAACCTAATAATAATGAGCAAAAAAAAAAAAAAAAAAAAAAAAAAAAAAGAAATCGCTGAACCATGATCAAAACCATTATTCTAATAGATTATTTTCCAAAATTAGTATCTTGGATCTTGTGGTATTCTAATAACGATTTCAAGGGAAGAACAATACCAAGTAAGGGATTTTCATGGTGATGATTGATCCCTTACCAAATATACCCATCCTAATTTGAGATTTCCATCGCTTCCTAAATTTGCCCAATTACTTCTCAAATTTCCCTCATTTTCCTTCGTAGGTTTGCTCTTTCCCCTTTCAACTATGTTGACTCACCATAATCGTTACCATTCCCTATTATCATCAAACGAATCCTTCAGATCGCTGAGCTACGAACAGTTAGTGATTCGATAATTCAAACTATCCCTTATTATGTGTATAATTAGTAATTGTTCAAATGATTGATTTTAATTTTTTTTTGATTGGAATGGATGATGCAGAGTGCTTTTAACTTGTTTTAACGTGTTATAATGACAGAGGAGCGATGGCGAAGAGCATTGATGACAAGGTAGAAGAATGAGGAGGGGAAGGAATTCGTCGTAGAGCTCCGACAAGACGTGACCGCGACGTTGGGTATGATCTGATGATATGATGACCGGTTGATGGAGGGGTTCAAGTATTATTTTGTCGATCTACAGAAGCCAACCATATTAATGGCTGTTATCATTGGACCAAAGCAGGACTGTCACAAAATTGTGATGCATCCGACGATAGTTTTACATTCGGCCATCATATTTTAGAATTAAGAATTATTTCTTTTTTTTGATTTGTGGGTTGAATTTAGTATGTATAAGAATATGAAAATGAAAGAAATGTTAATTCTCGGGCCCTCACTTGGTTGATGGTAAAAAATGTTTATGCTCTTATTATGTAATGCTAAAAAAAAATTGCAAAATAAAGATATTGCTACATTTAACAATGTGTCGTTAAATTAGAAATTTTTTCGTTAACTTTGAAAAACATTATAATTACTCTAATAAGTACGAATGGCAACACTTAATAATAAGTGTTATTATTTTTTATTATGACAACACAACATAAATTATAATAAAATTGGATTAGTGTTTAGATGTTTTATATGTATGTTTAGCAACACTTAAATTGTATGTAATACTTAAGATATTACATTTTAAAATATTTTAATTGGTATGATTGGCATAATTTAAATTAATGTTGCATGCAATAATATAAACAATGGCATAAAAATCGTTACTGATTTCGCAATTGGTAATACTAAAATTGTGTTGCGATTAATGGCTTTAATTGTAGCCATAAGCCACTATCACAACACTAGAAACTATTGCCATTATATACCACAACTATTGCTAAATAGCCGTTTTAGCAATATTATTCGAACCATTACTAAAAAATCAAAACCGTTTCTATAACTTTTCGTAACAGCGGCTATCGTAACGGAGCCTGAAACTGTTGCTAAAAGCTTTTGAAACGATTTTTTGGAATTTAGCAATACTTTTCGTCTGTTATCGTATGCATGATTTCTTGTAGTGGTATTTTCTACCAATATCTGTTGGTGTTTGCCCTTCTTTAAACATGCTATTGATAGAATCTTTCCAGATTACTCGCATACCATGTGTTAGGAACGGTAGTCCCGTCCATGCGCTTGATTCTGTATGACCCTTACCCTTTTGCTTTTGCAACTTGAAAAGGTCCCTCCCATTTGTGGTTAATTTCTTGTTCCCAGGGTCCTGGACACCCAAAGGTTTGCGCAGAACTAGATCGCCTTGTTTGAATTCTCGGGGCTTTACTCGCTTGTTGTAGTATTTAGCGGTTTGGAGTTGATACGCTTCCGCTCGTATTGCTGCTTCTTACCTTTTTTCATCTATAAGATCGAGCTCGACTTTGAGTTGTTCGCCATTAGATTCAGCGTTCGCCTATGTTCGGAGAGTCGGGTCTCTTATTTCAACTGGGAGGACAACTTATGTCCCATATACCAAATCGAAAGGAGTTTCTCTAGTGGCCTTTCTATGGCTGGTTCTGTAAGCCCACAACACCGTTTGGAGTAGATCATACCAGCTTCCTCCTTTCTCCTCTAGGGTGGATCGTAATCCTGATATAATGGTGCGATTAGCGTTCTCCACCAGCCCGTTTGCTTGGGGGTGGTATACCGATGAGAATCGATGTTCAATTTTGTATCTTTTGCATTGTTCTGCGAAGATGTTGCTTTTAACCTGAGTGTCGTTATCTGTAACGAGTACTCGAGGAAGTCCGTACCTGCAGATAATATTTTTCCAAAAGAATTTTCAACAATTATTACCTGTTATCACCGTGAGCGGCTCCGCTTCTATCCACTTGGAGAAATATTTGATGGCGACTATGATAAATTTGCGGCCTTGCGTTGCCACTGGCAGTGATCCTACTATATCCAAGGACTGCGTATGGATATTAGATCCCTTGGAGGTAAGTGAATGATGTTAGCATGCCTCTGACAAGCTTCACACCTCTGCACCAGTTCCTCACTATCTTGCTTTATTGTAGGCCAATAATACCCTTGGCGTATCGCCTTGGTTGAGAGCGTTCGGCCACTGATATGCATTCTGTAATCTCCACTATGTATTTCGTGCAATACGCTTTTTCCTTGCTGGAAAGTAATGCATTTCAATAGGGGCCGGGCGAACGCTCGCTTATATAGCTGGCTTTGGATAATTGTGAATCGCATGGCTCGTTTGATAACTTTCTCTACTTCTCGCTTGCCTTCTAGCAGTACACCTTTGTTCAGGAAAAGGGTGATATGAGTCATTCAGGTTTCTGGTGTCCCGTCTATGCATATGATCTCAGCTCTGCCTTTTGGGATAGACCATTCGGTATCCAGGCAAGAGCATTCTATCACCTCCAGGAATATTCGTTGCGGGGTGAATTCCTACGGGAAAGTAACTAGCGTGTACAGCGCGTCCGCTAATGCATTCTGTGATCTAGGAATGCGTTGTATAGAAAAGATGTCAAACATTTTAATGCTTTTCCGAGCCATGTCTAGGTATTTTGCCATACCAGGATCTTTCGCTTCATAAACACCAGCTACTTGATTTACAACTAACTCGGAGTCGAATCTTGCCTCCAAGATTTTGACGCTCAGTGCTTCTGCTAGTTGGATTCCCGCAATTAATGCTTCATATTCAGCTGCATTGTTTGTCGCAGGAAATTTGAATCGTAAAGCATAATCTAGGCGGGCTCCCCCCGGGCTGGTTAAAATCAAACCTGCTCCACTTGCTGTGTCCGTGGAAGATCTGTCAGTATATAAGTACCATGCCTTTGGCATTAGTGTTCTCTTCTGAGCGTTCGTTGGTTGACTTGTCTCCGGCTCCCCTGCTTGTCGGGGTCAGGAATTGGCGTAATGGTTTCCACTAGGAAATCTGCTAGCACTTGTACTTTGATGGCTGGTCTGGGTAGGGATTGGATATTTTACTCATATAATCTACTCTCTATTTGGCCAGCCTGCCAGAAGCCTCTAATGTCGACAAGATATGCTTTAGCGGGTGGTTGGTTAATACCTGAATAGTGTAACCTTGAAAGTACGGTCGGAGTCTTCAGGCGGAAAACACTAGTGCTAATGCCAGTTTCTCGCATTCTGAATATCGCGTCTCTGCATCTCGTTCGATCATGCTAACATAATATACGGGAGACTGCCAGGTATAGGTATAGGTTCTCTCCTGCTTCAAGACTAGAGAGCACTGGCTGTGTCGTGAAGAATTTCTTTATGTTGTCAAAAGCGTTTTGACATTCTTCATTCCAAACAAATAGTTTGTTTGTAGTTCCCGGCCATCCAATGGTGGCTGCTTTCTTCTTGAAGGTGGAGAAGAATGGCTTGCATCGATCTCTCAATTTGGAAACGAATCGTCCCAAGGCTATTATTCTTCCTGCCAACAGCTGCGCTTCTTAGATATTAGTTGGAGGTGGCATGCTCAGTATGTCGGCGACTTTCTCCAGTTAGCCTCGATCTCTCTGCTGGAGACTATAAAGCCTAGAAATTTACCCGAAGAAACTCCGAACGAACATTTCTCCGGATTCAAACGTAGACCTGCTTTCATCATGAGGTCGAATGCTCGTAAATCTTGGAGGTGATTTTCTTTCTTCCGGCTTTTGACTAGTAAGTCGTCCACATATGCCTCCATCGTATCTCCCAACTCACTTCTAAAAAGTGATGTCCATTGCCCGCTGGAAAGTAGCCTGGGCATTTTTCAGGCCTAAAAGCATGACTTTATAATAAAAGGTGTCTTCCTTTGTGATAAAGGCATTGTTCGGCACATCCTTCTCGTTCATCCTTATCTGGTTGTATCCGCTATAGGCGTCTAAGAAAGATAATCGCTCGTATCCACATGTAGAATCCACCAGATATCAATACACGGCAAAGCATAATTGTCCTTTGGGCAATGTTTATTAAGATCGGTAAAATATACACACATACGCTATTTGACATTCAACTTTTTAACCATAACTACATTTGCTAACCAGGAAGTAAATTGGGTTCGTCGATGAATCCTACCTCAAGTAGTTTATGTACCTCCGCTCTCGCCGCTATCTTCTTCTCCTCAGAATAGCTCCGAAGCGGTTGTTTGACTGGCCAAACGATAGGTGAAGGATGCAACTGGTGGGTGGCAATCTTTGAGTCCACACCAACCATGTCCGAAGGCTCCCAGGAACACTCCGACATTCTTCTGTAGGCATTTCTGCAGCTTTTCTCGCCCTCTTCTGTTAGTGTGGATCCTACTTGGATGATTCGCCGAGGTTTTGTCTTGCTTTGGGACAACTAGAACATTTCTTCTACTGGCGCTCTCCAATCGTTCCGCTCCCTAAGGTCAATCTCCACATTGACCGCTATTTGAATAGACTTGTTCTTCATTCCTGACATGAAACATCTTCTCGCCGCTTGTTGGTTACCCTTGACTTCTCCAATCCCATTTTGGGTTGGCAATTTCATTTTCTGGTGGTATGTGGATACCACTGCCTTGAGATTGTGGATTGTTGGTCGGCCCAAGATTACATTGTATGCCGAGTTAGCTTCCACCACCGCAAATGATATCAGGATAGTGAGTTGTCTTGAAAATTCTCCGACGGTGACCCAGAGAAAAAAGAACCCCTTTCAGAGTCAACGACTCACCGGAGAAGCCTATCAACGGCGTATTGCAACCTTTTAAGAAATCGGTTGTTAGGCCCATGGCTAAAAATGTCTCCCAGAATAGCACATCTACTACGCTCCCGCTGTCCACTAGTACTCTTTCTACTTGAACGTCCGCCATGATTATTAAAATAAGGAGTGCATCATCATGAAGCAAAGAAACACCCACCAAGTCTTCGGGGCCGAAGGAGATCCTAGACTCTACGAGGTCCTCTATCCTTTTCTTTTTCATCCAAATTTGGCAAATATCTTTGCTGAACGCTTTCTTCTCCCTCCTACTCATGCTTGAGTAGGAGGGTCCGCCCAAGATGCAATAAACTCTTCGAATCGCCATCAGTGGCGGGGGTGAACACTCCTTCGCCACTTGTCTGGTTACCTCTCGGTCGGGAGAACGCTGTCTCCCCTGACCCTCTGTTTCGACTTGCTAGGGCAAAGTCTCCTCGGGCTCCTTGGATTGCTGTCTTTTCGAACTGCATGTTTTTTGTCTCGGAGGGCTTCGTGCTCTCTGATCCAGGAGGCTTTGAGCCGAAGCCCGAGTGGTCCAAGAGAGGCCGAGACCGACATCGCAGAAGGCGTGACCAAGTTCCAAGGCTGGCGTGAACCCTGAGAACCGACATCGGCAATGGGGGCGTGACCAATACAAGGCTGGCGTGACCGAGACTGAGAGTGGCAGAGGCGTGGCCAAGTCCGAGGCTAGCATGACCGAGACCGACATCGGCAGAGGCGTAACCAATTCAAAGGCTAGCATGACCGAGACCGACATCGGCAGGGGCGTGACAAGACCAAGGCTGGCGTGACCGAGACCGAGAGTTGTGGAGAGGCATGACGAGTCCGAGTGGATCACGCCTTGGGCTCAAGTTTGAATCGGCAGAAGAACAGAGGAATGCCTCGATCTTTAGCTTGGATTGTTTGTAAGGAGCTTGGGTAGCACCTCCTTGGTTTTGTTCAGATTTTTGGTGGAGGAACTTGGCCTGTAGAGAGGGGCTGCCTGTAGAGGTGTGGAGAACTGAAATTTTTGGGGGAGCAAAAAAGATCCTTCAACTATGTGGTAAATCAGCTACATAAATGGCTAACAATGCCTAGTCTTGCGCCCCCCTTAATCCATCGGGACACATGTAAAGCATCAACCACTCCCATTTTGGGGATATGTAAAGATCTAATCTAACCCTTGCATGTCTCAATGGCTGCATTGCAAGGCCCCTATCTAGCCTACTTATTAATAAGCTAGTTATTTAGGCTATTTTATAAGCTAATTTACACAATAGCTTATTTACATACCTAATTACAAATTGGACCATCTAGGAGTTGTGGACTTGATACGGCTACACGTGGCCTTGAATCCAGACTTGATTTGAGCTATGGTGTGCTTGGGGCGGAATTGCATCAGATCTGAAGTCAATGGTAGTGTTCGGCCTTGCCTGGGGAGAACGCTCGAGGAGTTGCGTTTGGCTCTGTTTTGGGGGGGACGCTTGGCTCTTGTTCCGCTTGAACCTACACTTGGTCCTGACCATCTACACTTCTTGGGCTGCAAACTAAATCCACTTGAACCATGCATGAAGCCTTGATTGATGGCTTGGTTGAAGGATGCTCAAGCAAAACCCGGTTTTGACAACCTTAGGTGGCTCGGCGCACTCAAGCTTTCTTGTCTTCGTTGCATTGTTTCCAGAAATTTTTTGCCTCGCTGTCCTCTCTTGAGATTCCATACCTCCGTTTAGCTGCAACTTGCTTCAAAGATCTCCTGGATCAATCGTCCCTCCTTAGATGAACTCATTGTCCCCAATGAGCTATCGCTTCAACGGGGTGAAGACCATTGGAATGGCCTTCGGAACTTGTGCCAGATTTGTACCTCCGTTGCAAGTCACCCTTCGAGCATAATGCTTCTTAGGCTTGCTGATCGTAAAGGTCTCTTGGCATGCAGAAATCCCTTGGCTTAATCAAAGATGTCTTGGCCTCGGCTTGCTTCATAACTTGGCTCGGGCTCGGTGCTTCTTTGATTTGCCATCGGTTCTTCCTCTTCTTTGGCCGATCATGAGGGTCCCTGTTCTGGTTTGGCTTTCGATAAGCTGACACAAACAGAGGAGTACTATTAACTTATACTAAGTCTCGCTTCTGGGGAAGGTCCCTTTGTCAATACCGCAGTGCGAGCAGTTCTATGCAATAGCAGCGCGTTAACCAGAGTGCCTTGAGAGCGCCTTACGCTCTGAATCTCACCACTATATAGTATTTCGTGTGCAGCTTATAAATCGTACTGTATTACGCTGTGCCTCCTCTATTAACTAAAATGGCAGAAGACGATGATGCAGCTTGCGCCTATCCAGTTATAGGACTCGGCCGCATCTCTATCCCAGAGGTACAGAACTGATACAGAGAAGTATAACAGATGATCGGCACATTCTTATACTACAGTAGGGGAACTCACACCGAGTCTCGCAAGATGACAAGCTTATCAGTAAACGAACAAACATATGAGCTAGCTGAGAGTGCAAGGAGGCGAAGCGAAATTCTCTACATTTGCTTGGTGTGAGACTTTAGCTTGGTATTTTAGTCGCTATATCGCGAGACACTTCAACTCTATATGGACCGTGGGTGAGTTGTGTCAGTCTTCGACATCCACAAGCTGCTAGGTACTATTTATCCAATCGGAGATGAGATGTCTCAGCTTGACTCCGGCGAATCTCAGAATCAGCGAACTAATAGACTTAAGCGTCACTTGGAATCCTTTGAGTTTATAGAAATGATGCCTTTCGTTTCATCGCGCGTTACTCACTGTAACATGGCGCACTCTTGAGACCCAATCAGGGTCTTTTCAGGGTGCCTCATAGAAGAATTCGTTAAGCTCCTGCTTCCAAGCCCATTTAATGCTAGAGTTTTGGGTCCGCTTCTACCAACCTGCTCTTATGAGTGTATCCCTTGCCTTGCTTTTCGGTGACAATATTGGCGCGACTTCCTCGGTGCTAAGTTACGTTTTCCTCCTCCTTCAGGCTTAATACAGCCATCGGTGCTTCTTCCAACGATTGCTCTTGGGTATAGCGATCTTCTTCTTGCAATAAGGTTACCATGAGTTTCTCTTCTTGTCTTGCGACTCCCCGGTGTTTTGGCTCGGCTTCTTAGTTTCAACTTGTGCATTCTTCTTCGTTGAGACGCCTTGGCTCTTCTTAGTTGAATACTTGCTCGGGTGGAGGCTCTTCTCCATTGTAGTGGCGGTGATGCATGCGTCGTCAATGTCACGCACCGCATACAATGAGAGATGTGCTCTCAAATCATCTTGCAATCCCGTCACGTACTTGCGGAATGTCTCCGGATGCTCCAAGGGTACTTCAAGCACTAGCGCACGCTGAATGAACTCCGTCGTATAGTCTTGAACGGTTTGCTCTTGAGATTGTTGAAGATATAACCATTGCTTCCACCGCTCGCCGACATATCCGATCGGGTAGAACTTCCTTCGCACGATCGCTTTGAAATCTTCCCAAGTGAGTCCGCCCACATCATGGGTACGGATGTAAGACTTCCACCAAATAAGTGCATGACCAGCAAGTTTCACTCGTACAAGCATCAAACATTGAGCATCGTCATAACCATACAAAGAAAAATATGATTCAAGTTGTTCTAACCAAGCATCTACTTTCTCACCATTCACTTCTCCATCGAATGTTGGTATGTCCACCTTAGTCTCCAACTTCATAGGACACCATTCCAGCGGAGCTTCTTCTCGTCTTGGGCGGAAGAAAGTTGGCATCTCCGACGTCTCTTGGATTGGCTCTTTCCCCGGTCTTCTAGGGGCTGAAGTTGCGCTTCGGTCTTGGACAAACTTTGGCATATAAGTGGGCTGTTCAGTTGGACTCCTATGCTGGCCTTGGTAGTGACCATACATGGACTGAAGTTGACCATAGGGCGATGGACGCATTGGTGCTGAAATAGAGTCCTCGGGAGCTAGCGGCGCCATGGGCTCGGATCCTTGCATGGACGTCATTTGTTCTACGGGATCTCTTGGCACTTTTGTGTGGGCTTAGAATGTGGCTTGGACTGGAATGGAGAGGCGGGACTGAGCTTGGGATCTCTCCAAAGATTTGCGCTGGACCAACAAAATTAGATTTCTTGGTTAATGCACTGCCATAGACCACCGGAAACAACAAATACCACACCGGAAAATGGAGCGCATAGGCGCACTGACTCGGTACGACCGCATGTGCTCTTTCTCGGTTGTGTGCTTTGGCTGGAACAGCTTCCTTGCCATCGTACACTAAGTGGGCCAGTCAAGCTATATGCACAGGAGGGTGAGATAACGCAGTGCTCGCTCACTATCTTTGTCGTAAGACCATTGCAAACTAAGCTCCTAACCATTCAAGCCCTTCTCTCAATACCTAACAGTCCTCTCACGATCCTCTCATCCTCGCGACATATCAGTGGGCTCAATTGCCATCGGATCTTCTAATGGTAAATTAGCGAGATTTCCTCTTCTGCTAGCCCAAGCAGAGGTGTAACAGCATGGTCCACACGCGTCTCTTTTGGCGACAACGCGTGCTCTTTTCAAGGCGCGATAATCACCGAAGCAAGCCGTTCAAAACAAGAGCCAAAGACCACCGAGCTAATCGTAACCACACTTGTGTGCCGTTCGAGACTAAACGCGTTCTCTGAACTCCCCAAGTGCTTCCTTCCGACCGAGCTAGCCACATGGGAGTGCACGCAACCACCACTTGATCACCACATGACTTCGCCTCTGAGGCTATCTGATTGCAGTTATGACTCGCCGCGCTACGCCACAAAGAACCGAGGGAAGACTAGCCATAGCCGGAAATCTCATATAAGCGCTTGGCATGGATTGTTTGTATAGAGAGCCAGTGGTGCGCGCGATAGCGCACCTCTTGGTTTTGGTTCAGATTTTGGTGGAGGAACTTGGCCTGTAAAGGAACGAGGGGCCGACTGCTAAGTAAGAAAGGTGCTGGAAACTGAAATTATTTGGCAAAGGGAGGCAAAAAAGATCCTATCAAACTATGATGAGTAAAAATCAGCATACATAAAAGGGCTCAAACACAATGAAAACAGCAATAAGATTTTGCGCCTAATCATCGGGACACATGTAAGCATCACCACTCCATTTTTGGGGATATGTAAAGTCTATTCCTTGCTGTCTCAATGGCTTAAGCATATGCAGAGACCAACAAAAATCTAAGGCAGCTAAAACATTAAATATAAAAAAAGAAAAAACAATAAAGATATAAATATTAAAAGAAGAACATATAATTAATAAAAAATAAAAGACATAATTAAATAACAACACAAAATAAGATTTAATAAATAAAAATACAAATAGCAATAAAGATAAATAAAAATTGAGAGAACCATCTAAGGAAAGAAATATAGTGGAAAACTAATTTGTGATTTACTTTGAAAAGACATAAAAAACAAAACAAAGAAAAAAAATAAAAAAAATTTGTTCTTAAAAATAATAAAAGAAAAAAAAAAAAATTTTCCTCACAAAAAGTCCACAACCTCCTAGATCAGGTCGCAATACTTGTAATTAGGTATGTATAAATAAGCTATTGTTGTAAATTAGGGACTTTATAAAGTTAGTGCATAAAGATAATAGCCTTTTAATAGTAGGCTAGATAGGGGCCTTTGCAATGGTCAGCGCTATTGGGTGACGCACATTGGCTCAAGGGTTTTAGATGTCATATCTTTACAGTATGCCGGAAAATGGAGTGGTGTGGATGCCGTGATTCATTTGTCGATGATTAGGCGCAAGACTAGGCATGTTGAGCCATTTTTATGTGCGACTGATAATTCAGTACTCACATTGTGAAAGGATCTCTATTATTGGGTATGTCTCTCACGCGCCTATGAACTGGTTGAGAAACGCTCCCTGCACCACGGAGCTCTCGCGTCTACGTTGGAACGCTCTGTCTTCTTGACTGCTCTTTATGCTACGCGAATGGTTCCCCGTCCATTCGCACACTAACTTGCCTGACCAATACATATACTACATGACTTACTAAGAAGGCCCAAGAGGTGGCAATCTAATAACCTCTAAGGCATACCATTCGCATGAAGCCACTTGCATAATGAGCATTGAGAAATATGTGAAGAGATGCTCAAGCGGCAATAACCCTCGCGCTCTTCTGTCTATGCGTAGCCCTGTGAGTTGCTGGAGACTCGAGCGCACCTCAAAGCTTTACGTGTGCTCGTTCGTTGAGCATCTATACGTCTGTATACCCTCAGGGTCAAATTTTTTTTGCTCGCTTGCTCTCTGCACTCCTCGCTGCCTTGATCTTCCCATACCTCCGGGTTTCTAAGCTGCAAATGCTCAGCCTTTCAAAGATTCTCCCTGGAGGTCACAGAGTGCGTCACGGAAATGGCCTCCGAGACCTGCACGAGCGGTAGAGGGTACATGATCGCGCCTCCTCGGGCTTCCCACCCCGGAGTCCTGACGGAAGAGAGATTGAGAGCCGGCAGAGCGCATTGACCCCGTCCAAGGTGAGGCGCATGGTCCGAAACGTGGAGGTGAAGACTTATATGCCCCGCGAGAACGGGTAGTGCACTCCTGGCCGCCAGGCCCCGGAGCATCCCGCTCCGATGAGTCCAATCGGTACATCTGAAACCGCCCCAGTTCGTAGGGCGCACAAAGGACCGAAGGTCTTGGCAGCGGATAAGCAGCGAATAGGTCGGGCGTGGAGGGACAACGGTCAAGCAGACCGCCTACGAGCCTCTTTCATATGAATACTGGACATATAGAGCCCATGGGGAACCCTCACCCGCGGACTTAAGTCGCGCATCTTTAATTTTTTGGAACCTTTGTTGGATTTAGCCAATACGTTAATGTACTGACACGTAAATCTATTTTGCGCATCTTGTCTATAAATACAGGAAATTGAGGTATAACAATGGGATCTCGGTTCGGATGGGAGCCACTCAAGCTTCTTGGCCGGACAACAAGGAAGGGTACTTTGTCTCTCTCGTTTCTCCTAAATCTGTAGTTGCATGGAACACGGCCAATAGCCATAGCCATGGCCGGCCACCCTTGGCCTCCCTCAGATCCGAATAATATTAAATCTTACTTGTTCGCCTGAAAATAAATCACCGTGGGAACAAGTCCGGATCAAGTGATATCAGAGTCTTTGGATGAGGAAGCTAAGGGGGCAGCGCAAGAAAGGAAGAAGAGAGATAGCCATCGTCGGGAAGGAGGATCCACCTCACCGAGTACCAAAGACTCACTCTGATAGTATGGTGATTTTGGGAGGTGCTTTGGGCCCGACCATAGGTTGGGATAGCCCGCGGGATCCAGGCGGGGCATGATAGAAGTGCGGGGACATGAGGCGGAGATGTGCATGCACAAGGGCAAAAGCGAGCAACCAAGAGGTAGCCGAGCCAAGAAGTGCAAGTTAGACATGCATGCGCAAGATTTCCCCAAGCACGAGCATGCACGTATGGCCGAGACGCCGTGAAGGCAAGAGTGTGAAGCTAGGAGCAAGACCAAAGCTAAGAGGAAAGCAAGAGGACAAGATGGGCCGTGAGTACCAACAGCACCAACGAGCACCCGAGAGCCCAAGCACCCGCAAAAGTACGGTGAAGTCCAGTAAACACAAGGATCTAAGGCGCAAACAAGGCCAAACAGCAAGCACATGTACAAATTGGAAACCAGGAAGCATCACAAGCTCAAGCACGGTTGGTTTGAGCCGGGCAAATTTTGAAAGCCATTGCGGAGCAATGGGTCTAAAGGGGGAGGCTTGATCCAGGAAGCTCTTGAGCCGAGGCCGAGGTGGTCCAAGACGAGGCCAAGGTAGGCAAGGCCGAGACCGACATCGGCAGAGGCGTGACTAAGTCCGAGGCTGGCGTGACCGAGACCGACATCGCAGAGGCGTGACCAAGTCCGAGGCTGGCGTGACCGATACGACATCGGCAGAGGCGTGACCGATACCGACATCGCAGAGCGTGACCAAGTCCTGAGCACTAGCGTGACCGAGACCGACATCGGAAGAGACGTGAACCAAGTCGAGGCTGGCGTGACGCGAAGACCGAGATCGTAGAGGCGTGACCGAGTCCGAGGCAGGCGTGACTGAGACCGAGAGTGGGCAGAGGCAATGACCCAGTCTGAGGTAGGCATGGCGAGACCGGAGCGGCAGAGGCATACCGAGTCTGAGGCAAGGCAATGACCGATTCTGAGGCAGGCATGGCCGAGATCGAGAGCGGCAGAGGCATGACCCAGTCCAAGGTGGGCATGGTGGAAACTGAGGTAGACATAGCCGAGAACCGAGGTAGGCATGGCCGAGGCCGACGTGAGCAAAAGCCGAAGACCGACCCAGTTCGTAGGACGCACAGAAGACGAAAGGTCAGGCACGGAGACGAAGGTCCGGGCGTGGAGGACCAAGAGTCAAGCCGCAGAAAGACGAACAGTCGTTCAATGAACCTGGAACAAAGTCCCATTGGAACCTCACCGGGAATTCAATGATCATTAATTTTAAAGTAGTTAATTAAGCAATAGTTAAATGTACTTATTTCGATTTTGTCTATAAATATCAAATGAGAAAAATCAGGGAGGGAATCCTCCTTTTCCACCAAAAATACTTTGTCTCTCTTTTCTCCTAAATTTGTAGTTGCATGGAACACGGCCAAGAGCCATAGCCATGGCCGGCCACCCTAGGCCTCCCTAGATCCGAAATATTAATCCTTACTTGTTCGCCGGATAAATCAACCGCGGGAACAAGTCCGGATCATCTTCCCTTGGAGTGATGTGGACTTGGTGACGTTCATCGTCTCCATACGATCTCCTTCACTGTACCTTCGGCCGTTTTAAGATGTTGTTGCAGTTGCCTGCATTCCAGCGTGGAACGAGTATTGGAGTTGTGGATTTCGCAGAAGACTTGGATATATCCTCGGGATGTCGTCCCTGGCTTTGTATTGGCTCCTTGATTGAGGGCTAATACTTCCATAGGGTGGCTCGTCTAAGGCGATTTGAAGGTAAATCCGCGGGTGTTACCACCCTTATCTTCCTTCTTAGCATTCGCTCCCTTTGCTTCAGCATTTTTCATTGTCTCCTTCTTCTTGTCCTTATATGTAGCAGATAGGGCACGGTCTAATTTGATTCTAGCATTAATCCGAGCGTACATGTCTTGTAAGTCTATATGAGGGTTCTCAAAAATCCGTTCCCGCAACTTAGGATGTCGTATGCCAACTTGCTGCACCGCCACGTCACCCAAACGTTTATAGCAACCGAACATAAAGACCCGGTATACCATATAAAAATGAGTTAGTTACCTAATTGATAGGAGGATATTCTAGAGTTTAAGGCGGCGAATTTCTTAATGTATAAATACTAGCGCCTAACCCTAAAACAGGAGAAGTTTGTACTCGACTCTCTCTCAGTCCTAATAGTGAAAAGAGTGTTCTTCCTTCCCGTGGATTCGATCCCCACATACCACGTGGTCGTGGGTTCGATCCCCACAGACGTTGCCAAATGATGGTACGGGGTTAATGATGATTAGGAATTAGACGATAATGCACGGAGAACAATCACAAAACACCAGATTAACGTGGTTTGGCGAAGAGGCCTATATCCACGGGAAGAGCGAACACTCTTTTCACTATTAGGGTTGAGAGAGAGAGCCGAGTACAAAGTTCTCCTGTTTCAGGGTTAGGCACTAGAATATCCTCCTATCAATTAGGTAACTAACTCATCTTCATATGGTATACCGGGTATTTATGTTCAGTTGCTATAAACGTTGGGGGTGACGTGGCGGTCTTGGTCATTTGCGACTCCATCAATTAGTCTAGATACACATGCATGAACCTCGCAATATCAAATTTGGGATTTCAAACAACAAACATGCCACAATTCATCCTTAAGCATAAAATACGGAAATTTATATAACTTTTAAAACTTAAACTTTTACATCCAAAGTTTATATTCTAGAAGCATTTAAAAAAACATGAAGAAAGTTCAAATGACCAAATATACAACAAAATGCAGGTTAGTGCTTCCTTCACAACTGTTATACAACAAAAAGAATTTATGAGTTATTCGGCTAAGTCTATATGATTCCTATATCATGTAGCCCCCCCAAAAGTATACCTTCTAAACCCCAAAAGTCTTCCTTTCCTCTATACCGAGTCTGCACCGCACCCTAAACCGGTGCCTTTCCTCGGCCGCACGGATCTGAAAAAGAAAAAACAACAGGGCGAGTCTAATAAACTCAATGAGATGCATGAATGCATCTCCCCACAAGATTTTCATGGCAATCACACAAGAAACACAAGAACAAGGATAGCAACTCATACATATCACAATTCCATTAACAAGACAAGCATATATGTAATTGATCACCAACCACATCTGTTATGTACAAGTCTTTATTAAGTTAGCATGATCTAGGCTAACCCAACCAGTTAGTCCTCTCATATTTGATTTAGGTCCGAGACACCCGAGAGTGTACCTATCTAGGATCATGCGACGATTCTAAACTTAGATAATTCTGCTCAGCCTGGAACACCCAAGAATGAGTCCCCTTCCAAAGACCATTGAAGAACTCTATCTCTGATAATTTCGCCCAGCACCAAGGTTATGTAATTCTGCCATTAGTGCACATTTGCGGCGCCATAACCCTACAACAGGGGCGATCCCATAGCGTCCTGAGGAGCTACTTAATAATTCTACACCCACTCCAGATGGGGCGACATTGAGCCTCGCACAACGTAGCAACCACTCGGGCCAAAGGGTGATCTAATACGCCAACTAGGCTCATTAGAGGCAACATATCTTAATTATTATCTTTAGCACTCTAGTTGTAATTTTGTTCGCCCTACAGTTCCGGTTTGATAACCCTAACACTCGGAAACAACGAAACACAACTTCCAAGTGCGTCAAAACTCAAGATCACAATTCACCACGGGTATCGTAAGAGCTAACCGCTTACAAACACGAGGTCAAGATATCAAAAACACATCTCCTCACAAATACGATTCTACCATGAGTAATACCCGGAGTTACCCACTCACATACTCAATTCAAGGTAGAATACCAACATAGATGATATAAGAAAGCGTTTCCCACTTTGAGCATAATCCAAGTAAACTACTCAATGCACATCACATAGGGTAAACAACATATTTAGCATGCCCAAAGATAACCAAGCCACATGCCATCACATAAACATGATTAATATTACAATTTCAACACATGCTAGGGTTTTCTACCCATTCAAGCATTATCATCATAATTCCACATGCTAGACGAAAGCAATAAGTCACATTGATCATGCTTTCATATATAACACGTCAAACAAGTGAAAAGTGCATCCCGCTCACCTAAAGAAATCCGAATCCTCACCGTCCTACGCGCCAAACAACCGTAAAAACACGATCAAAGGGTATCTACGCGTAGAGGATGATCGAGAGAATAAGAAAATCAAGTTTATTTGAAAAAGTAAAGAGAATCGAAGAAGGGAACTTACTAGGGCTTCTCACAAGCTCTAGACGCGGCTAAGAAGATAAATAACCCCAAAGTACTGCCCTCAACCACTATATGCACGTCTCAACCACTCCAATCCGACGACCGAAATCACTATAGGTTAACCGATAGTGCTCTGCAAAGCACAAACAGCTAAGTCACTACACGTGACGCCAACGCACACGAACCAATGCACTCACGTGCCGACAAGATCACTGCTCACGTGACTCGCCCTCGACACGCTCAAGCATGCATGTACAGAATATCAACAAATACATACACACATCCAACATATATATATATATATATATATATATTATATATAATATATAGTATCTATTAATTATATAATGATATTATAATATAATATATATATATATATATATATAAACAACGGATCACACTCTCTCTCCTCCCAACCGCCTCTTTCTCTCTCTTTTCAAAAACCCTAACCCTAAAGCCTTATCCTAACCCATCGAATTACCTATTTACCACCAAAAAAAAAACTCTATATAAACACCCTATCCCTTCCGTTTCCCCCGGCCAAGAAAGGAGGGAGTGAGAGGGACCATGAAGTTTAGAGAGAGAGAGAGAGAGAACTTTAGAGAGAGAAAAATAGATAGACATAGAGTGTGCTCAAGAGAGCTAGAGAGTCCATGAGAAAGGGAGCACATTTGGATCTGGGGGCCAAACTTTCCTCCTTATCCTACAGCTCACCAGCACCCTATTTAGCCACCCTGTCACCATCGCCGGCGCTGTCGTAACCCGCTCCCCCGGGGCGCGGCCGGACACGAGAATTGGGGACGATAAGCCGTGAGCCCAAAATAAACAGCGGAAGCAAACTGAACTCTGATGGACCGAAGCATACTTTTATGATTTTAAAACGGGTTTGGAAATGCTTAGAAAATATTTTAAAACAATTTAGAAGCTTGAGCCGAGTCTTGGACTTCCGAGCCCGGGTTACCGTCCACGGAGGAGGTGGACTTCACCTCATGGTCGCTTGTTGTGGATTCTAAATTATCAATCTCCTCCATTGATACGAGAAAATCCATAGCAACCTAGGGTCCGAAACATCAAAATATTTTTACTTAAAAGTTACGACACGAATTTACAAATTCCGGCTCAACCTGTATTTTATAAACATTTGGAAAGTGCCACATACCTTAGATATATCCACTAAATCCAAATAAACACCCAAAACTTAAATAAAAACTCATTTAAATCGGTTTTAAAAATCTTACTCCAGAGGATTTTATTGGTTGACGGATCCAAACTTTCGGTTGACCGATAGTTCATACGAACTAGCAGTAAAGGCAATCCTAAATTATCGGTCGACCGCAGATCAAATCGGTCGACCGAAAATATCAAAAACTATATAAACAGATTTGCAATGGCTCACTACTCGCAGTCTCGAATTTCCTATTCCTACTGAACTGTGAGAGGCCACCGTGCGCCCTCGTATATCTACTTTAGATACATGCCCACGTGTCCCCACTCGTCCAAAATACTTACGAGACGACGAACCGTGGCCTAAACTCATTTTAACTGAAAATACGAAAAAATGAGAACTAAACATGCTATATTCTTCAAAACCCTTCAAATACCAAGTTTCTTACTTTGGTACGTTTATAACAACATAAATACAAATGCTCATGCCATTGAAAACCAACATTGAAATCAAACCCACTTGGTACGAAACCACATTTTCATATAAATCCATCATTTATACACACATATACTTTTAAAGCCTAAACTCGTACATTTCAAGTTTATACTTTAAAAGCATTTCCAAAACAGTAAATACAACAAGTGTATGTTAATACTTCCATTTACAATGTATTACTAATTATATACAAGTGTGGGGGCTACATGTACACTAGATGATAACTACACCCTAGCCCATCTCAAAAGTATACCTTCTTGCCAAAATTGATCTCCTCACACTATCCGCATACGCGAGCTCTTTTTTTTCGCGCACGGATCTGAAAAGAGAGGGCAACAAGAGTAGTGAGTCCAAAAGACTCAGCGAGCGGCATATTGGCATTCTCCTCAGGAGCATCAATGCAACACCACAAACAACATATAAGATGGAACAAATCACAATATAAGATGCAAGTCATCAAATCACATACGCAACCAAAGTTCTTGCAATCTTAGTAAGGTACCACCTAACTAACCAATTATGCATAATCTTATTCGTTAAGTCAGCGTGTATCACACCCCAAACAAAGTCAGTCCTCTCATATTTTTATTCTGGTAGAGCGGACCCACACCAGAGACTGTCTCCCAAGGCCGAGGAACCTATAACCCATCCTCGCCACCCGAGATAGTCCTCTCAATGTGAGCTCTATCCGCCACGCTACCAAGATCCTGGTACGCACCGCCAGGCATTCCGCGTGACTACAAAACCCACGGTGATGACGACCCCACGGCGCAAAATGGGGGCTACTCGGGCTCTTTACGCGTTATGCAATCGAGCCTCGCACTCGCAGCCGCCGCCCGGGCCAATGAGCGACTTCAAAACGCGTTCACCGACCTCCCTTGAGGCATCATTCATTAATTGTTGCTTATGTTCTAGTTGGTCCAATCGTTTTCCATCCCTAAGCCCTAGCCCTCCGGGTGTCCTTTCAACCGTTCTAGGCTTCGTAATTCGAGGTTCAACAACCCAATTTCGAACATCACAAGGCCCCATAGGCAAGCACACCAAATCATACGAGTGTCACAAAGGTACTTTACTCTACTCGATGATTTGGACTTGTTCCCACGGTTGATTTATCCAGCGAACACATAGGATTAATATTTTGGATCTAGGGAGGCCAAGGGTGGCCGGCCATGGCTATGGCTATTGGCCGTGTTCCATGCAACTACAGATTTAGGAGAAATGAGAGAGACAAAGTATTTTTGGTGGAAAAGGGATTCCCTCCCTGATTTTTCTCATTTGTATTTATAGACAAAATCGAAATACATTTACTGTAGTACATTAACTATCGCTAATTAACTATTTTAAAATTAATGATGCATTGAATTCCCGGTGAGGGTTCCAATGGGCTCTTTGTCTAGGTGCATTGAACCGACTGTTCGTCTTCCGCGCTTGACTCTTGGACCTCCACGCCTGACATTTCATCTTCCTTGCCTCACAACCTTTAGTCTTCCACGCGCCTGTGAACTGGGTCGGTCTCGGCTTTGCTCACGTCGGCCATGCCACCTCTCTCGGCTTGCCCACCTCAGTTTCGGCCATGCCACCTCGGACTGGGTCATGCCTCTGCCGCTCTCGGTCTCAGCCATGCCTGCCTTAGACTCGGTCATGCCTCTGCCGCTCTTGGTCTCGGCAATGCCTGCCTCGGACTCATCACGCCTCTACCGATGTCGATTCGGTCACGCCAGCCTTCTGGACTGGTCACGCCTTGTCGAGTCGGTCTCGTCATGCCACCTTGTCTCAGTCACGCCTCTGCCGAGTCGGTCTCGGTTCACGCCAGCCGTCGGACTTGGTCACGCCTCTGCCGGATGCGGTCTCGGTTCATGCCACCTTGGTCTCAGTCACGCCCTGCCGATGCGTCTCGGTACGCCAGCCTCGGACTTGGTCAGCGCCGCTGCCAATGTCGTCTCGGTCACGCAGCCTCGACGTTGGTCACGCCTCAGCCGATGTCGGTCTCGGTCACGCCAGCCTCGGTCTTGGTCACGCCTCTGCCGATGTCGGTCTCGGTCACGCCAGCCTTGGTCTTGGTCACGCCTCTGCTGATGTCGGTCACGGCCTTGCCTACTCGGCCTCGGCTTGGACCACCTTGGCCATGGCTTGCCCACCTCGGCCATGCCAACCTCGGCTCGGTCCAAGAGCCTCCTGGATCACTCGATTTCACAAGCTCATAGCATACAAGGCATCCCTTTTGGATTAAACCTAGGTCACACATATCGAATGTCTCTAAGTCATTTACTCTACATTCGCACATAATCAAATTATCACACTACTTTAGCATGAACATCAACATTTAGTGGCATCCACACAATGTCCATAACATTGGCAACAACACATGTTTATAATCATGAAGTACATTTCCACTTGGCAAGTATATCATTGTCTTATGAGCATCATATAATCAAATTAAGCATGATCTCATAACAACAAACTATACAACTAGGGCTTATAACTCGGCATAGCATGAATATCGTATATACGTCATACTAATTACACAATTCACATAATGAACATGCTAGCAATTCAAGCACATCACATACCACATTCAGTGTGAGCCGCTCACCTCTAAAACTAAAGAATCCCGCAGCCCTCACCGCAACACTTCACCGAACGCAATAAATCAATGTTTATGCGTAAAGGAGAACCGAGAGAGTGAGAAAATCAAGTTTGATTCAAGAAAAAAAATCAAAGAAATAAAGATGAGGACCTAAAGGCTTACCTAGGGTTCCAGGCAACTCGAGCTCGCAGGTGGGGACAAGAAAATAACCCCAAACAACACATATAACAAGCCCTCCTACTCTCTCTACTCCGATCAGTCGATCGAAACATAGATCGGTCGACTGATAATCTTGAAATCAGCAAAAACAAAATCGATTTCAGTACTCGGTCGCCTCGACTCGAATTGCATACTCACACCGACGTATCCCCCACTAGGCTAGCCCGCCCACGACACGGTCACACAAGCGAAAACGCCATGCAAGCGAAATCTAAGGTAGCATGCAAATATTCATATACATACCCAAGCATGCAAACAAACACAATCTAAAAACAAAACCGAACACGGACCTCACATCCCTCCTCACTTAAATGTTTCGGTCCCCCGAATCAAATAAGTAAAGGAAGCGAGCATGCTTTGAAAGAGTAAATGCCCTAAAAGCCAATAATATTGGATATTTTGGCGAACATATTTTTGTAATAAACCTTTTTAGTTTACTTGATTATGGTTATTTATTTATCGCATCGTCATGTTTAATATGTTGTATGAATGTATGTGATAAACCCCATGGACTAAGGCGACAGAATTAGGATCATGATAGTTGATCATGATAATGAGACCTAATGTCTTATAAACCTAAGTCCAGAATGTTCTTAAAGTCATTTAGGGCATTGAGTAGGGGCTCAAGTTCACCGAAGACTAATACACAGCTTGCTTGCTCATACGATGAGAGTAGTATCCTCATTACACGCCGTTGTAAGTACACTAAGCAATGTGTGTAAGGTGCTCATTGGATGAGTGAATGATGTTCACTGAACTGACTTACCGAAGAATTACCCAATGGAATCTGTCAATGGTAATTCTTAGTGTGATAGTTATGCCTTGATCCTCAGACTTGAGATTATCATAGTATCTTATGCGTATATGATTTATGCTTTAGTGTGTTTCCAAGTATTGCTCAGCTTTACAAGGGAACCATCTGGGTATAAATAATAGCACATGAAGATAGATGATAACCAATAGAGAATCTGTCACCTCCTATAAAGGAGGAGAATATCCTATGTGTCTTTAAATAGAACTAGCTCAGAAAATCCTTGGCCGAGGTACCATGTGAATTAAGAAATGTTCTTAATGTCACAGACGAGGCCACTCCTGCCGAGATCATGTCTGCCGGAGTCAGTCCTTCCGAGGCCTTGCATGTGCCGAGACCATGCCTGCCGAGGTCAGTTCTTCCGAGGCCTTGCACCAAGATCCTCCTGGATCAGTTGGTGTTTGGTGGCTTTACAAAATCGGGACGGAGCTTGCCGAGAGCCCATATGACAAGTTTGAAGTTCCTACTTACTGTCTCCCAAGAACGGTTAAACGTAAATCCTATTATCCTATTTCGCTGGTGGTGCCCAATTGTGTGCAAAAACTTTGCTAATTGCTCCTCCACAGTTATATAGATCGTATCCCACATAAGCTTTCTACTCCTAAGTAAATTGTATAAAAGAAAAAATGGTTGTTTTTTCATTCTTAACATGTGTAAACAATAATCGTCATCGGCTTTGTAGACTACTCAACATCAAATTTCTTTGACTCGTTCGTGTTATGTGACTATATGGTTTAGGTATGTGGTGTCTACCCTTATACCTAATAACCATCAATAGTAAGGATTGTATCGCAAACAAAATGGTAACAACTACGACCTTTCTTCTTTTTTCGTTTTCACGCTCCATTGAATCCATTGTCCTAAAATAGATATATGCAACAAATAAGTCATACAAGCATAAAAAATAATACCGTTGGTACAAATAAACACATATCTTTAACATATAGTGATTAAGATGAATTATAAGAACAACAAATACTCATAATAGCATTCCTACAAATTTACATATATGATTAAAAAATATTCATTAAGATTAATCATAGGATCAGAGATGAGAAACCAGCCAATCATATGAGCAGGAACAAAAAAAAAACATAATTTCACCTCTACAAATACGGATCTGAAGAAATTTTAGAGATCGAGCAAGAAATAGTAGAGCTGAAAGAATTTCAAAGATGATAGATCTGCTTATTAGCTTCCAAATCAACATATCTGATGAAAAATAGCATAATTTTTCTACCAATTTTACAGATCTAGCAAGAAATATGATTTAAGCTTATCTTACGAGAGAGTCGGGCTAGCAGATCGTAGCACATTGCAGCAGATAGGAGCAGCTCGCACGATATCACAGCGAACCCGACAGATCAGAGCAACTCGCAAGCTTCCTCTCGCAAAAATACTGGAGCAGCTTGCACCAGATCGTAGAGAATGCAGTCGATCTTTGCAGATCGTAGCAGATCACCGTAGATCGGCATAGACTGTAGCAAATCGGAGCAGCTCGCGAGCTTCCTCTCGTCGACATATCAGAGCAGCTCGTACGAAATCGCCGTAGGTCGCACCAGATCTCAGAGAACTCTGCCCATCATCGCAGATCGGAGCAGATCACCGAAGATCAGCGCAGATTGCAGCACCTCGAAGCTCGCATGAGACGTATCGCCGAGCCAAAATCAAAGGAACATTGAAATTGATGTTACAACAACGCGGAGTTCAAACTACGCGGCTGTCTACCGCAGTCCAAAATGCAGCTAATTGTACGGGGTTAATGAAGTTTGGGAATCATACAGTAATGGGCGGAGAACAATCACAAAACACCAGATTTACGTGGTTCGGCGAAGATGCCTACGTCCACGGGAAGAGAGAACGCTCTTTTCACTATTAGGGTTGAGAGAAGAAGCCCAGTCCAAAGTCTGCCGTTTTATGGCTAGATTCTAAGTATTTATACATTAATAAATCCGCCTCCCTAAACCCTAGAATGCCTTCCATTCAATTAGGTAACTGACTCCTCTTTATCTGGTATACCTGAGTCGTCACGTTCGGCTGCCATAAACGCTTCGAGTGACGCCCGTGCGTTTTCGAAGCCATGCTTGCGACTCCTATCATAAAGCCCCCACAAGTTTGGAAGGACCTTTGTGAATGGTTTTTCAAACTATTCCCTTTTGGCCGGTAGTGTTCTTCCTGCTTCGGATTTATGCTTCTACCGTTGAGTTGCTTTCTGGACTGGTTTCTTCGGAATGAAGAGTATTTAGCATTCTCCCCTCGAAACTATCATATTATGTCTCTTCAAATCATTCTCCCCAAGCTAGTTCTGCAATTCGTTGTGAGTGTATTTAGGACTGTTCTTCCCCTTTTTCCTCATTGTTCCTTCTGTACTTGGACCGTCAATCCAGCTTTCTGATTTCCTTTAATTTCCTGCAGCGTTCTCCCTCCATACGAGGTTTCGTTCCTCAGTGGATGGATACCCTTGGCGTGTTTGCTGTTGATGCTCGCCTGACACGCAGAGATTTCCATGTAACCACCGAAGATATTCTCTAAAATTGGTTACGATCTTTCATTCATCACCGTCATTAAATGCTGTTTACAGTCCCCCTTACAGGTTATTTTTTCGATATTCACTGTTCAATCTTCTTCCTTTGTCCTTCTCGAATTTCCTTTTTCCGCGCTTCTTGTTTCTTCGGTCTTTCCTCTTCCTCTTGAGCTTTGCTTCGATGGCGTCCTCTTTCTCGTGCTGGTCGCGGAGGTGTTCTATCACATCCAGAGCACCATTACTGAGGGAGAGATATCTGAATTCCGCTGTTCTAATTGCATCCCCGTCGAGTATCTTTTACGACGACCAGGTTCCTCCGATCAGGCACATTAACCCTAGGCTGGGGAGTTCTGCCTTTATGCCGGCTACCTGCTTGCTGGCATCGGGCTTCCCTTTTTTCTTTCTTCACCCTGCTACTCTACCGCTACCGCCTAGCTCCTTCCTAACTGATTCCCAATGCTTGGAGGGACAATATTGGGTTCCTCGCTTTCTGTCGGCGGGCTGGCGCTGAACCTTACCGTTGAATTCTTCCACTATCTTTTCGTATCCATACGAGCATGTCGGCATTCCCTAATTTTATTTCATTGTTCGTCATCCCGGTCACACTATCATCCTCGGGTACCCCCCCAAACACAAGAGTTGGAGAGAAATTTTTTTTATCTTACTCCTGTTTCTGTAGATGGTTGGGAGAATGTTCCTCAGCAATGGGGTGAGCCCCATGTCGATTTGTTCTCTCCTCCGACAGGGGTGAAGCGCCGATGGGATGAGTTGGTCAACGAGCTCCGCGGCGCTCCGCCCATCCGCCAGATTGACGTCTCTATGATGAACTACCTGAAAGAATAAATGCCCTAAAACCCAATAATATTGGATATTTAATGCCCTAAAACCAATAATATTGGATATTTTGGCGAATATATTTTGTAATAAACCCTTTTTTATTTACTTGATTATGGTTATCTATTTATTTATCGCATCGTCATGTTTAATATGTTGTATGAATGTATGTGATAAACCCCATGGACTAAGGCGACAGAATTAGGATCATGATAGTTGATCATGATAATGAGACCTAATGTCTTATACCTAAGTCCACGAATGTTCTTAGTCATAGTCATTGAGTAGGGGCTCAATGTCACCGGAAAGACTAATACACAGCTTGCTTGCTCTCATACGAATGAGAGGTAGTGATCTCATTTACTTACGCGTGTAGTTGAACTGAAGCAGTGTGTGAGGTGCTCAATTAGGATGAATGAGTTCACTGAAACTGACTTCCCGAAGAATACCAATGGAATCTGTCAATGTTTAATCTTCAATGTGATGTTATGCCCTTAATCCTCAGACTTAAGATTAAATCATTAGATCTTATGCGTATATGATTATGCTTTAGTGCTGTTTCCAAGTATACCTCAGCTGTACAAGGGAACCAATCTCGGTATAAAATTGAATAGCACATGAAGATAGATGAATAACCAATTAGAGAATCTGTCACTCCCTATAAAGGGATGAGAATATCCTATTGTCTTTATAGAACTAGTCAGAAAAATCCTTGGCCGAAGGTACGATGTGAATTAGAAAGTTTCTTAATGTCAGACGAGCAAATCTATTAAGAGATTATATTTGTTTGAGCTATATTAGAGTTTGAACGGATATCATTACTCTAAGCTCATTCGGAATGTTAGAAAGGAAAGAAGGATTATAGGGCAGGGAACTATTCAATAAAAGGTTTTAGTGATGAATATTGATATTTCATAACCACGGTTGTCCGTGGCACGTTGCCTAAACGTTAACCATGATCTGTGGATAAATATAATTAATTTGGTTTGAATTAATTATTGTTTAATTAGTTGAATTAACTATTTATTCACACTGCCCGGCGTGTATTACCTACTGGTCACGCAATGAGAATGCCGAACGGAACAACCGAAAATTTGTGCATGAGGGGCTGCTTTTGCCAATGTCCAAAGTGTTGGACCTAAGTTTTTGCAAAATGCTTGAGGGCCGTTTTTGCAAAACAGCAAAGAAGAGGTTTTTACATGTAATATATGGATATATATATAGACATGTACAGGGCCTTCTCCTTCACCCCGATTCAAAAAAAGAAAAACGCGGCGCCGACGCGACGAGGAGAACCCTAAGCCGCTAGCACGGTCACCCTTCTCCACGTTCGGTCGTTAGCCGCCATCTCCTTCCTCCTCCGTCGTGTGACGACGGCGAGCTTGAGAGCCGACAACCGCGCTCGGTGAAGCTCCGGGTAACTGCTCCGTTTTCGTTGAAGCTCCGGCCGACTGCATAGCGCCTGGAACTCCGACGAACCTTCGCGCTCCTCGCTTCGGCAAGTTGACGGGGACGGCTCCGGCGATTCAACTGCGTCTGGCCGTATAGTGCAACCGTTGCACCGAGCGCGAACTTCCGACGACAGCGTGGACGTCGGCGACAGAAGAAGGCAACGGCGAACGGCAACGACGGGATGCTTCAGAAGGCAGCGCCGGCGAGCCCGGGCGTGTGCTTGGACGGCAGTCGGAGGATCGGTTGCGGCCGAAGCTTAAGAGGAAGAAGAAGAAGAAGAAGAAGAACAGTATCTTCTTAACGGGCCGAAATTTGATTAAGGCCCAAATTCGATTTAATTAGATTAAATCGAATTTCGGTTTCGCGAACGTCTCAGCGTGGACTAGCATTAGAGGCCGGGTACTTTCGCGGCTCAATTCATCAGAATCCGAGAATCATTACGCGGCGTGTGCGACTCGCCAAGGTATTTCGATAAAACTCGTACCGCGTTGATGCATGATAGGATCGCATAATAAATTAATCAGATTAATTTATTATATCATGCTTGGTTTACATGTGATGTAATTGTTTCGATTATTATAGCATACCAATGTGATCCTGTATTCGGGTACACGGGGCTTGTGTATTAAAAATTTTAAATTTCCGTTGCGCATCTGATGTGGTTTTGACCCCGATAACCCAACATGCTTATCCGCTTCCGGCACCCAATTGGCCTCCTCGATTCTCTGATTCCGCCAAAAGACCTTCACTAACGGAATTGTCTTCTTCCTCAGAACCTTGTCCTTTCAATCGAGTATCTGCGTAGGCTGCTCTGGATAGGAAAGGTCTGACTGAATTGGAAGTGCTGACGGTGCAGTAACAACTGAAGTATCGCCCAAACAATTCCGTAACATGGAGACTTGAAAGACATCATGCACATGCGACAACGACTCTGGAAGCTCTAGTCTATACGCTGCACTGCCAATCCGCTTTGAAATCCCAAACGGTCCAATAAACCTGGGGCTCAACTTTTCTTTCAAACCAAACCGCTGCACTCCCTTCAATGGCGAGACTTTCAGATACACAAAGTCTCCTACCTCAAACTCAAGCTCTCGATAACGCCTATTTGCGTATGACTTCTGGCGGGACTGAGTAGTCTCCAGTCGCTGACGGACCACCTGAATCTTCTGATTAGCCACCTCAACCACGTTAGTGCTCACAGTAGCCGGATCAACCGCTCCATCCCAAAATAAGGGAGTACGACACCGTTTGCCATATAAGGCCTAATGCGGTGCCATACCAATACTACTGTGATAACTGTTGTTGTAGGCAAACTCAACCAGAGAGAGGTGATCGTCCTAGCTACCGCCAAAGTCCAGTACGTAGGCCCGCAACATATTCTCCAAAGTATGGATCGTCCTCTCGGACTGCCCATCAGTCTATGGGTGATACGCGGTACTGAATCTCAAATCGGTATCCATCTGCTGCTGGAAGGCTCTCTAGAAACGCGAAGTAAATCGAGAGTCAAAGGCCGATACTATACTCAAAGGTACGCCATGGAGTCTGATTGTGACGGCCCGTGTCCCAGGATGCCCTGCGTATCCACGCCAAACCACACACACATGCGGAAGCTTTAAAAAATAGCCATGCGTGGTTCCTAAAATCAAATACAATAAGTATTTGAAAACCATTTTAAAAGAAACCCGAGCCCGAGTGTAGAACTATTGGGCACGTGCCGAGCTTCCGCGAGGTGGCGGTTCTCTTCACATGAACCCTTCATAGTTTGTTAGAGATCCAAATGCATCAATCTCCCTCATTGATACAGTAATGCATAAAAAACACCTAAAGTTCTTCACTCCTCTCGGTACGAAAACATTTTTCGAATATAAATACGAAAAATAATATTTTTCTAAAATTTTTGGGAAATTGTCACATACCTTAGATATGTACCAACAATCCTCCCAAAAGCTTAAAAATCAAAATAATTATCATTTAAATCGATTTTCAAAAACTTATTCTAGAGCATATTTTCGGTCGACCGATTTTGGGTTTCGGTCGACCGAAAAACCAAAATACAGGTTTTTCAGCCTTACGGACATTATCGGTCGACCGGATGAATATTTCGGTCGACCGAAATGTCAGTCATCTGCAAAAACATATTTCAGAAAACACATTTCCCAAACCCCCGAAATTCATATTTTTCAACCAAAATGTAAAACATGCATGCGCACACATGCTCAAAGTTCTCAAACCGGATTTTGAATCCCAAAATCCTATTTTAAGCCAAGAAATCTATTTATACCAAAATACGGAAAAGTATTTACATAAGGGTTCAAAATCTATATTTGCCCTTATAACCAAGAACCGAAACATGTATAACACCCTATACATGATTCTAAACATGCCCAAACATATACATGTGTATTAGTACTTCCTTTCTACACTTTTATACAATTATCCACCTATACAACTAGGTATACAAAAGTATAGATTTTCTAAGTGTTTATAACCAACACTTAACCCCAAAAGCTATACCTCAAAAATATTATAACTAAGGGTTCCCCTTTAGCTCACACTAGCCGTCTAAACACCCTCGGCCGGTGCCTTTCCGCGACTATCAGGATCTGTAAAAGAGGGGAAGAGAAGAGCGTGAGTCAAACCGACTCAATGTACGGCACCGTTGCATCTCCAAGCTGAATGCTCCACGGGCACACATCACAAACAAGAGACCACACATATAACCATATATATGTATACATGAATAAATACATAGAACCATTCCACATAAAGACATAAGCTGAAATGCACAACTAGAACCTCCCACGCGCCAAACCTCGGTCGAATTCGACGAGTTGGTATCCACGCTTAGCTCTTGACTCCGGGACCTCGAATCAGCGATCACACCAACGCCCCACGCACCATCGCCAGGGTCAAGCAAGGAACTCAAGGGGGGAGCTCTCCTCTCGCTGGCTCGGTGGAAATGGCGAATGGACTCGCCCGCGCGCGCCCGACCTGACTTATACCCTTCCTCGCGCACTTCGGTCGACCGGTAAGTTTCGGTCGACCGAAACCTTCTGCAGCACAAACAGAATTTAAACTCTACGCGAAAACAAAACCTCGCGTACCGACACACGCACACACGGTGTCTAGAAGTCTCTAACCGAGAACTTCCACCCGCAGCCAACCAACATGCATCAAACAAACAAAACAAAGAAACAGAATCTGGACTCAATTCCCCTCCCCACTAAAGGGGATTCGGTCGCCTCCGAATCAAAACAACTCCGGATAGCGAGCTTGCATAGCTGCTCTTGGCTTCCCACTAAGCCTCCTGAACTCGCGACTACGCCAAAGCGGTTTACCTTTGACCAAAGGCCCGGTCTTGCCTCGCAAGACCTTCTCCCCTTTCGACCAAGAATTTGAACGGCCGCTCTCAAAAAAAGATCCTCCTGAATGGGAAGCGACTCCTCAGAAACCACACGAGACGGATCCCCAAAGCACTTCCGAAGCGTCGAAATGTGGAAAATGTTGTGAACATTGTGATAACGACTCCGGCAAGGCTAATATGTAGGCTGAACTACCAATCCGTCGTAACCTCAAACGGCCCAATAAACCGCGGGCTCAACTTGCTCTTCATCCAACCTCCTGAACACCCTTCATCGGCGAACCTTGAGGTAGACAAATCTCCGACCTGGAAATCCAACTCCCGTCGGCCACTTATCAGCATAGGACTTATGCGGGACTGCGCTGTCCAAGTCTCTGACGATCACCCTAACATTTCGATTAGGCCTCTCAACAATATCCATCTCCACAGATCGATCTACCGCTCGATTCCCAAATAAGGGAGTTACGACAACTCCTGCCATACAAAGCCGTGCGGTGACATCCCGACACTACTGTGGTAACTATTGTTGTAGGCAAACTCAATCAAAGTAAGTGATCATCCCAATGCCACGAAGTCCAACCACAGCCTCTAGAGCTATCCTCCAGGTCTGAATCGTTCCGCTCGACTGACGTCTGTCTGTGGTGGTACGTTGTACTAAAACGTCAACTCTGTCCCATCTGCTGCTGGAAACTCTCCAACAAACCTGGGAAGGTGAAGCGGGATCCTATTCGACACAATGCTCACGGGTACTCCATGTAGTCTAACAATCTCCGCTATAAACACTAGTGCCAATCTATCGGGAGTAAACGTACTCCGAATCGGAATAAAGTGCGCGGTCTTCGTCCCGATCTACAATAACAAAATAGCATCAAAACAAGTGTCTAGTCATCGGCAAACCCTGCACAAAATCCATAGTCACATCCTCCCACTTCCACACAGGAATCTCGATTGGCTGAAGATAACATCTGGGTCTCAAGTGCTCCGCCTTAACCCGTTGGCAAACCGAACAATAGGCCACAAACTCCCGCACATCTTTCTTCATACCCGGCCACCAAAACTGAGATCTCAAATTCCGATACATTTTGGTGCTTTGGATGAACAGATAACCGGCTATCATGCCCCTCAGACAAAATTTGACGACGAAGCTCATCATCACTCGGTACACAAATACGGCCCCGAAACCGAAGAATATCATCAGATCCGACGCTATACTTTGAAGTCTCAACTGACTCTAAACCGTCACGTATACTCTGCAAAGCAACATTCTCCTGCTGCGTAACTCTGATCCGCTCCACTAGCTCTGGCATGACTCGGGACGTAGCAAAAAGCACTCCCGGCTGCGCTCAGCCGCGTACAACCAGGTACTAAACTGGCTCAGCCAAGTCCCATTCCGAAACACAGACTGCAAGACAACCCGAGCTTTCCGACTCGCGCATCACTACGACATTCGCTTTCCCCGGGTGATACAAAATCCGACACTTAAGTCCTTCAGGTACTGCCAGCCAACGCCTCTGACGAGATTCAACTTCTTCTGCGGAACACGTACTGCAAACTCTTGTGATCCGTAATAAATCTCGAACTCCTTCGCCGTACAGGGTAATGTTTTTTTTCTCCACAATTTCAGCGCAAAGATCACCGCTGCTAACTCAAGATCATGCAGAGGATAATTTCCCTCGTGCATCTTCAACTGGCGGGAACCATAAGCGATGACTCCGGCCTCTCTGCATCAGAACACAACCCCGACCAAGGACGCATCACTATAGACGACAAACCCTCCCTGATCATCCGGTAATGCTAGCACTGGTGCTGAGTCAACCTCCGCTTCAGTTTCTGAAAACTCTGCTCGCAAGCTCATCCACTCAAACGAACCGCCTTCCGAGTTAGCTTTGAGTCTCGGCCTAGCTAATCTCGCAAAATCTTCGATGAACGCCGATTGTAACCTGCCAAACCGAAGAAACTCCGACCTCCGTCCGCACTCTTGCCTATCACTAAAACTACGTCCGACCTTTGGCAGGATGACCGCCAACCCTTCAGGAATACCACATGACCTAAAAGAAGGACCTTGTTCCAAAACTTGACTTACTAACTTAGCAAACATTGCCTCTCCCGCAAAGTCTGCAACACCAAACCCAAGTGCTCTGCATGGTCCTCCTCGCTACGCGAGTAAACTAAGATATCGTCGATGAAGACAATCACAAACCGATCAAGATAAGGCTGAAAATCGATTTATCAGAATCAATGAAAGCTATGGAGCTTCGTCAGTCCAAACGGCATCACCAAAAACTCGAAGTGACCATAACGAGTCCGAAACGCTGTCTTCGGCACATCTACTGATTTGACACGCAACTGATAGTTGCCTGACCTCAAATCAATCTTAGAAAACACAGTCGCACCCGCACTGATTCAAACAGTCGTCAATCCTAGGCAAGGATACTTGTTCTTCACCGTCGCTTGGTTTAGCTGTCGGTAGTCTATACACAACCGTAGACTACCGTCCTTCTTTTTCACAAACAATACCGGCGCACCCCACGGTGATACGCTCGGCTGCACAAAGCCCTTAGCCAACAGATCCTCCAACTGCTGCCTTAGCTCTGCCAACTTCTGCCGCAGCCATCCTATACGAAGCCCTCGAGATCGGAGTCGTACCCGGTACTAAATCTATACCAAACTTCATCTCATTCTCAAGAGGCAAACCTAGCAACTTCTCAGGAAACACATCCGGAAAATTCTTAACCACGGGATACTCTCTAGTGCCCCGAATCCACACTCGGGTTAATCAAATA
>MJHO01000143.1:99416-127383 GCA_002076135.1 Xerophyta viscosa
AGGCACCTGGCGAGCCAAATGGCTCGCCCGGCAGTCGGGCTCAGCGGGCCGAGCCACTTTGGCTCGGTCGGCCGGGTCCGAACCCTCAGATAGGCCCAAATTAAGCCCAAAACAACACCAAATCAAACCAAAAACAATTCCAATACAAGTCACACCCGAAAATTGAAATAAATCTCTCTATCAATACTCGAAACAAACCAAATTCAAACTCCATAAATCCGATTTAAAATAAATATTAATCACAGAAAATCCAAAACTTACATGACTGAGCAATCTCCAGTCGCTGACGGATCACCTGAATATTCTGGTTAGCCTTTCCTCAACCATGTTCAGTGCTCCACAGTTAGGCCGGATTAACCACTCCATCCCAGAATAAGGCAGTTACGACACCCTTTGCCATACAAGGCCTCGTGCGAGCCATACCAATACTACTGTGATAACTTGTTGTTGTCAGGCAAACTCAACCAGAGAGAGGTGATCATCCCAAGCTACCGCCAAAAGCCATGTACGCAGGCCCGCAACATATCCTCTAAGTCTAGGCAGTCTTCTCGGACTGCCTATTGTCTGTGGGTGATACGCGGGTATCGAATCTCAAATCCGTATCCATCTCTGCTGAAGGCTCTTTATGAAACGCGAAATAAATCGAGGATCACGGGTCCGATTCTATACGCAATATGCCATGGACCTGACGATCCTCCGTATAAAATGCTGCGAGCAACCTATTGGGTGTATAGGTGCTCACGAACTGGAAGTAAAATGAGTCTGTCTTCGTCAAACGATTCCACTTTACTACCAGAATAGTGTCGAAACACGTGCCTTATCCGTGGCAACCTTTGAACGAGTCCAGTCGTGTTGTCCTTTCCCATTTCCAAGTCGGAAATCTCCCAACGGCTGTAAATAACCACCGGGTCTCAAATGCTCGGCTTTTGACCTTCTAACAAACTGCATACCGTGCCAATAATCTTCTGACGTCCCTCTTCATACCAGGGCCACCAAAACTGCAGTTTCAAAGATTTCTGTAACATCTTTTCGTGACACCGGGATGAACGAACAATCTGCTATTGTGCCTCTGATAAAATCCTGCTGTCCCATAACTCGCATCTTGTCGGTAAAGACACATTCCTGTGTCTATAATGAAAAATTCATCCATCCGCAACAATCGTAACCTGTTACTCCTTCGGACTCAAGGCGCGCTCGGTAATCTCCTATAATCGCAACGTGTGTCGTCCAGCTGTGTCGATCATCAGCCTTTGAAGTACTCTCGACTTGACCCTGTATGTAGCATACAGAACACCGTGATGCATGCTCAAGTGGCTCACAAAACCGAAGGTGATGAAAACTGTTCCGGCTGTTTCCCACTCCAACATGTTAATAAATCCGACCAAGGCGTATAGAGCTCTTCCGTAAGAGGCGTCAGCTACGAGTTTGCCTCCCAGGATGAATAAGTATTACGACATTGAAGACGTCCTTAAGGTACTCTATCCACCCGCCTCTGTCGGTTTCAACTCTTTTTGGGAGAAAATATGTATTGCAAACTTTATATTGATCGTGTAGATCTAAAAGTCTTCGCCATAAAGATAGTGCTCCTCAACTTCAAAAAGCAAAAATAACTGCGGCCAACTTAATGTCGTGAACGGGATCGTTACCCTCATGGCGAATTTCAACTGTCGGAACATACGTAAATAACTCTGCCTCGCTGCATCAGCACATCAGCCCAATACAATTAAATGAAGCGTCGCCTATACACAATAAAACCACCCTGATTCATCGGGCAATGCCAAAACTGGTGCGCTAGTTAATCTGTGCTTCAACACTTAGAAACTCTGCTCGCAATGCATCAGTTCCACTCAATCTTAACAGCTTTCCTTGTCAAACTTGGTCAAAGGACTCGCAGCCTCACAAAAATGTCTCGATAAACTCCGGTAATATCCTGGCCAAACCAAGAAAAGCCCGAATCTCCGTCGCATTCTTGGGCCCTCCCACCTCAGACGACATCAGACCTTAGCCGGATCGACGGCCACGCCCTGCTGGGATAGCAATGCGCCAAGAAATGGACCTGAGATAGCCAAAAGTCACACTTTCTAAATTAGCAAAAAAGTTGCCATCTCGCGAAGGAAATGCAATACCAGCCTCAAATGCTTGGCATGCTCCCCTCACCGCGAAAGTACACAAAGATGTCATCTATCTAAAACACCACAACGAAACAATCCAAAAATGGTTGAAAGATACGGTTCATCAAATCCATGAAAGCTGCAGGCGCATTCAGTCAGTTCAAATGACATGACTAGAAACTC
The DNA here is from genome assembly GCA_002076135.1 of Xerophyta viscosa. Lineage (NCBI taxonomy): Eukaryota > Viridiplantae > Streptophyta > Magnoliopsida > Pandanales > Velloziaceae > Xerophyta > Xerophyta viscosa. The sequence continues at coordinate 101,711 of MJHO01000143.1, forward strand.
AAAGTGACCATCCAAGTACGAAATGTCGTCTTCAGTATGTCCTCAGGTCTAACCCTCAACTGATAGTAACCAGATCTCAAATCAATCTTCGATGAAACACGGCTGTCTCACACAACTGATCAAACAAATCATCTATACGCGACAACGGGTATTTGTTCTTTAACCGTTAACCGATTCAACTACCGGTAGTCCACACACATACGCAAGCTACCGTCTTCTTCTTTTACAAACAAAATTGGTGTACCCCATGGTGACGAACTCGGCTGTATAAACTCCTTGGCTAACAACTCGCCTAACTGAGTTTTAACTCTAACAACTCGGCCGGTGCCATTCTATATGGTGCTTTAGAAACGGGCGCCGCTCCAGGCATTAACTCATACAAAACTCAGTCTCTCGTTCGGGTGAAGACCGGACAACTCCTCCAGAAAAACATCGGAAAACTCCTCACTACCGGAATGGCTATCCAACTGACCTGCCTCTACTTGCAGTTCAGAATGTAAGCTAAGTACCACGAGCAACCACTGTTCAAAAGTCTCCTAGCTTTTAGCGCACTAATAATCGGAACATTCTTCCCAACTCTATCGCCACAAAGTGAAATTTTGGATATCGGAAAAATTCTAAAAGTAATCACTCTGGCTCGACAATCTATCTTGGCAAACTTTTCGGCTAACCAATCCATACCCAAGATGACATCGAAATCGAATATATCAAGCACAATCAAGTTACCAGGCAATACACGATCCCCCAGACGAATCTCACACCTACGGTAATAAGTATCGGCCAACAATGAATCACCGCGGGAGTAGCAATCTCAAACATGCAACCAAGCACATGGCATTTTGAAGGCAATCTACTAGTAAATAGTACAGTTATGAAGGAATGCGTAGCGCCAGAATCAAACAGTGTAAAAGCTGAAATGCCGCAAACTGGTAATGTACCTGTGATAGCCGTAGAGCTCCCACCAGCCTCGTCACTGGTCATCGCATGCACGCGACCTGAGGCGCAACGTGTCAGGGTACAGGCTGACCTGTGATGGCTGCGTCGGCTGCTGCGGTTCATCCTGTCTAAACTGCCTCGTCTTTAGGCACGTGCCTACTGATATGTCCTTTCTCATTACAGTTGTAGCAAACAATATCCGGCGGCTGCTTTCGTTGGTCGCCCTCCCCACATAAAGTGGTTCGGGTATCAGTCATAATGTCTGCTTCCTCTTCTTAGACCTTGCTTTGCCTCTCTCTTTTCAACTTGAGATTTCTCAGCTCGGTACCTCTTCCAAGCTGCTCAATATTTTGCGCCTAACAATGGTTTGGTGTACCGTCGGGAACTCATTCCCAGCCATCTTGCCCACAATTTCGACTTTAAGTCCATTTGAAATCTTCTCGCCATCCTCGCCTCGTCTGCTAATAGATACGGAACGTGTCGGGATAGGAAAATGAACCTCGCATGGTTGAACAAAAATTAAGAAATCAACCTAGCTGCCAAACTGACCAAACTGCCTTTTAACACTCTTGCACTATCTATCGGGCGGCTCCGGAAAGGTGTAAGTGGCTAACGCAACTAGGAACTCATCCGGGCACATCAACGTCTCGATACAAGCCATTCTTCTCCACCTTCAAGAAGAAAGCAGCCACCATTGGATGGCCGGAACTACAAGCAAAGCGTTTGTTTGGAACGAAGAATGTCAAAATGCTTTAACAATATAAAGAAATTCTTCACGAAAACCGCCAGTGCTCTCCAGTCCTGAAGCAGGTGAGAATCTGTACCTATTCCTAGCGGTCTCACCAGCAGCAGTGAGTTCAGTCCTAGTAAGGCGGGCGAATGAAGGGGAGTTATCGGTATATTCTGTCAGCAAGATCCTGCGAGATGCTGAGATGCGATATTTAGAATGTGAGAAATTAGCATAGGCACTAGTGTTCTCTGCCCGAAGACTCCGACCGTACTTCCAAGGCTACACTATTCAGGTATTAACCAACCACCTGCTAAAGCATATATTGTCGAAATTAGAGGCTTCTGGCAGACTGGTCAAATGGGCAGTAGAGTTATCCGAGTACGATATCCAGTATCTACCCAAACCAACCATCAAAGCACAAGTTGCTGGTGGATTTTCTAATGGAAACCATTACACTGATTACCGACCCCCCATAGGCAGGGGTGCCGGAGATGAATCAACCAGCGAACGCCCGAAGAGACCACTAATGCCAAAGACATGGTACTTATATACTGAAGGATCCTCCATAAACACAGGCAGCGGAGTAGGTTTATTTTTAACCAGCCTAGGGGGAGCCCGCTTAGATTATGCTTTGCGATTCAAATTCCCTGCGACAAACAATGCAACCGAATACGAAGCATTAATTGCGGAAATCAAACAAGCAGAGGCATTGGGCGTCAAAACCTTAGAGGCAAGAACAGACTTCGAGCTAGTAGTAAATCAAATAGCTGGAGTTTATGAAGTGAAAGATCCTAGTATGGCAAAATATCTGGACATGGCTCAGGAAAGCATTAAAAGGTTTGATATCTTTTCTATACAACGCATTCCCAGATCACGGAATACATTAGCGGATGCATTGTCCAAGCTAGCTACTTCCCCGTGGAAATTCACCCCACAACGAATATTCCTAGAAGAGCTAGAATGCTCTTGCCATGATAGCGAACGGTCTATCCCAAAAGGCAGAGCTGAGATTATGTGCATAGACGAGACACCAGAAACCTGGATGACTCCTATCACCCTATTCCTGAATAAAGGTGTACTGCCAGAAGACAAGCGTGAAGCATAGAAGGTTCGTTAATGAGCCCTGCGATTCACAATTATCCAAGGCCAGCTATATAAGCGAGCGTTCGCCCGGCCCCTACTGATATGCGTTACATACACAGTGGGGATTGCGGAATGCACATCAGTGGCCGAACGCTCTCAACCAAGGCGATACGCCAAGGGTATTATTGGCCTACAATAAAACAAAATAGTGAGGAGCTGGTGCAGAGGTGTGAAACTTGTTAGAGGCATGCTAACATCATCCACTTACCTCCAACGGATCTAATATCCATCAGCGGTCCTTGGCCATTTGCTCAATGGGGGATGGATATAGTAGAACCACTGCCAGTGGCAATGCAAGGCCGCAAATTTATCATAGTCGCCATCGAATATTTCTCCAAGTGGATCGAAGCGGAACCGCTCACGGCGATAACAGGTAATAATTGTTGGAAATTCTTTTGGAAAAATGCTATCTGCAGGTACGGACTTCCTCGTATACTCATTACAGATAATGACACTCAGTTTAAAAGCAAACATCTTCGCAGAATAATGCGAAAGATGCAAAATAGAACACTGATTTCACCGGGTATACCACCCCCAGGCAAACGGGGCTGGTGGAGAACGCTAATTGTATCCATTTATTCAGGATTATGATCCACCCTAGAGGAAAAAGAAGGAAGCTAGCCTGATTCTACTCCAAACGGTGCTGTGGGCTTACAGAACCACCCATAAAAGGCCACTGGGAAACTCCTTTCAATCTGGTATATGGGACAGAAGTTGTCCTTCTAGTCGAAATAAGCGAGGCGACTCTCCGAACATGGGTAAACGCTAAATCTAACGGTGAACAACTCAAAGTCAAGCTCGATCGTATAGATAAAAAAAGGGAAGAAGCAGCAAAACGAGTGGAAGCGTACCAACTCCAAACCGCTAAATACTACATCAAGCGAGTAAAGCCCCTAGAATTCAAACAGGGCGACCTAGTTCTGCGTAGAATTTTGGGTGTCCAAGATCCTGGAACAGGAAATTAAATCCCCAAATGGGAGGATCCTTTCAAAGTGGCAAAAGCTAAAGGGCAATGGTCATATAGAATCAAGCGCATGGACGGAACTACCATTCCCAACACATGACATGCGAGCATCTGAAAAGTTCTACCAATAGAGGACTAAATGATGATAAACATTAACATATGTTGATAGCTATAGATGACAGTAGAAAATACATAACATATGAACAGCATGACATTGCCCTGCGTACCAGGGAATAAAAGTTCGGCTATGAAAAGAAGAACAAAAAGTATATTTGCCGATGGGCCGAACAGTAATTGACGCAGGGAAGGATCGATAGAACAAGCCTAAATCTTCGTTTAGACTTAGCAAATAGATACGAGCAAAAGCTCCAGAAGATAAACTTCAGAAATTTTGATAAAATTGATAGATCCCTTTGCATTCCCTCTAAAACCGTACATATAGAGCATAAAAGATAATATTAATGCAGCCATTAATTGGAAACGGCTACACTAATGACCCACACTAAATAACATGCGTTTTGAATATAACAACATTAATAACTACTCTAATGACGCCAACTAATATGCATTTAAAATGTAAAACAACTGACTCTCTGACTTCTGACCGATCTACCGGGCTGCCATTGCGTGTCGGGCCAGTCCCGATCTCCCGATATCCCGATACCGAACTACTCAAGCTTGTCTAGCCCGAACTCCCGAGCTCCAGTGATCCCGAGGTTGAACTGCTCGTGTTTGTCGGGGCCCGATATCCCGAACTGACCTTCTTCTGTGTCGAGACCCGATCTCCAGAACCTATTTTCTTCGTCTTCTTCTCAGGCTTGTCTCGATCATACCTCTCCATATATGCATCTGCGATTTCCTCCACATCATTCTCCCCCTCTTGGAAAAAGCTCGACCTCGAGCTTGTCAGCTCTGGATACAAAGGCTCCTGGGAGTCGAAATAAGGGAATATATCCGCAACATTGAAAGTACGAGAAATATCCATGGACTCCGGGAGCTCGATGACATAAGCATTGTCATTGATCTTCTTCAGCACCTTATACGGCCCATACTTTCTCGGCTTCAGCTTATTGTAAGTTCCTGCCGGAAACCTCTCCTTCCGAAGAAACACCATCACCATATCTCCTTCAGTAAATAGCTTTTCTTTTCGGTGTGCATCTGCAGCTTCTTGTATCGGGCATTAGCTTCCACCAATTTCTCCTTAACTTCTTTTCGAGTGTTCTGAATTTGTTCAGCTAGAGCTTCAGCAGCAGCACTCGTATCAGTCGTCTTGGGAAGTTTAAGTAAATCCACCGCATGTCGGGGAACCTTCTGGTACACAATTGAGAACGGAGACCGACCTGTAGCGCTATGCACGGCGCTGTTGTAGGCGAACTCAGCTTGGGAGATGGCAAAGTCCCATTGCTTCGGCTTGTCTCCGCAAATGCACCTAATCATGTTGCCCAAAGTTCTATTCAAGGATTCAGTTTGACCGTCTGTTTGAGGATGAGCAGTGCTACTGAACTTGAGAGAGGCATCAAACATCCGCCATAACGTGAGCCAGAAATGGCTAAGGAAACGAGAATCCCGATCTGACACAATAGACTTCGGCACTCCGTGCAAACGTACCACCTCCTTAAAGAACAACCGCGCTACGCTGGAGGCATCTGTAGTCTTCCGACATGGAATGAAGTGTGCCATCTTTGAGAACCTGTCCACCACAACAAAAATAGAATCCATACCTCGTTGAGTTCGGGGTAGTCCAGCACGAAGTCCATAGACAGATCCTCCCAAGCATCCTCGGGAACGGGCAACGGTAAGTAAAGTCCGTTGTTTTGAGTGTGCCCCTTGGACGTTTGACATGCACCACATCGTTGAACGAACCTCTCCACGTCACGCCTCAACTTGGGCCAGTAGTACCTCTCGGACACCGCAGCAACAGTCTTGTCTCTCCCGAAGTGTGCGCCAAGACCTCCTCCATGTAAATCCCGAATCAGCTTCTCCCGAAGTGATGAACGAGGAATACAGAGCTGATTCCCTCGCATAAGATATCCTTCAAAAATATGAAAGTCTCCAGCCGCTTCGTGCCTCTGAATCTTGGACCAAGTATCACCAAAGTCTTCATCGTTAGCATACTCTCCTTTTAGCTCTTCGAGTCCGACGAGCTCAGTCTGCAGCTGAATTAACAGAACAGCTCGGCGGCTCAATGCATCAGCGACTCGGTTGTGCACACCTGACTTATGCACCAACTTAAACGGAAACTTCTGGAGAAATGCTGACCATCTAGCGTGCATATCACTGCTTAACCTCTTCTGACTCCCCAGATACTTCAAGGCCTGATGATCAGAGTACAAAACGAATTCCTTGCCGATGAGATAGTGCTCCCAATGCTTCAAGGATCGGAATACAGCATAGAACTCCTTATCGTAAGTAGACCAACTCCGACGTGCATCATTCAACTTCTCACTGAAATAAGCCACGGGGCGCTTTTCTTGTGACAGTACAGCTCCAACTCCCACACCACTCGCATCACATTCCACTTCAAACAACTTCTCAAAACTTGGCAACGCAAGTACAGGAGCAGAACATAGCTTCTCCTTAATCAATGCAAAACTACCCTCAGCTTTCGCCCCAATGAAATCGGCCCTTCTTCAAACATTCTGTGATCGGGGACATGATCGTACTGAAATCCCGAATGAATCTCCGATAAAATGTAGCCAAGCCATGGAAACTCCTAACTTCCCCTACAGACTTGGGCGTCGGCCACTCACGAATGGCCCTAACCTTCTCTTCATCCACCCGAATACCATCAACACTCACAATATAGCCAAGGAATAATAGCTCAGTTTTCATGAAACTACATTTCTGGAGATTAACATAGAGCTTGTTCTCACGCAACACCAGCAAAACCTCAAACAAATGCTCAAGATGTTCTTTAGCCGATCTACTATATATCAGAATATCATCGAAATAAACCACCACAAATCGACCAATGAAAGGTTTGAGTACCTGATTCATGAGCCTCATGAAAGTGCTTGGAGCATTTGATAGGCCGAATGGCATGACCAGCCACTCGTAGAGTCCATCCCGTGTCTTGAATGCGGTCTTCCACTCGTCTCCCGGCCGGATACGAATCTGATGATATCCACTCCGCAAATCAATCTTTGAGAACAACATAGATCCATGGAGCTGATCCAGCATATCATCGAGTCGCGGAATTGGAAACTTGTAACCAACAGTGATTTTGTTGATCGCTCGGCTATCCACACACATTCGCCAACTCCCATCCTTCTTAGGCACAAGTAAAGCCGGCACTGCACATGGACTAAGGCTCTCCCGAATATGTCCCTTCTGCAGCAACTCCTCCACCTTCTCCTTCAGTATTGCATTCTCCTTCGGGCTCATGCGGTAATGTGGAAGGTTCGGCAAACTAGCACCAGGGATAAGGTCGATCTGATGCTGTATATCCCGCATAGGAGGTAAGCCATCGGGAAGCTCGTCAGAAGTAAGCTCCAAAAACTCAGTAAGGATAGGTTGCACTTCCTCGGGTATCTCTTCCTTCGTAGTCTTCTTTGGCAACTCTTTGACGACCAGCACATGCACTTCGCCCGAGTCCTTCATCTCGGCTTCCACTTCCCGAACTGAGTTACACTCAATCAAAAGTGTTTTATTTTCAGCCGAAGTAGCTTTAGAATTAGGCTTCCTCGACATCGGTAACAAAGTGTAGCGCACACCATCCTTCACCAACTGATAAATATTCTCCCGACCTGAGTGCTTCGCATCAGTATCGAACTGCCAAGGACGCCCGAATAGTAGCTGACATGAGTCCATCTCCACAACGTCACAGTACACTTCATCTCGGTATCGCCCAATGGAGAAAGGCACCTTGCATCGTTCAGTGACCCTAATCTCTCCAACAGATTTTATCCACCCAATTGAGTAAGGGTTGGGGTGTTTTTCCACGGGCAACTTGAGTTTTTCCACAACTGCCTTCCCGATAATATTCTCTTGACTTCCACCATCAACAACCACAATAAAGGAATGAGAATTGATTACACACCTAGTTCGGAACAATTTGTGACGTTGCGTCTGATCCTCTTGTTTCGGCGTCAACATAAGCTTCCGTATGACAAGAGCATACGAACAGTCATCCTCCTCGGATTCTACCACTTCCTCTTCACCTTCCGGATCACAAAGCACATCTTCAATATCCTCATCTTCCGCTTCGACTATAGCCACCGTCTTCCTACGAGGACATTCACTAGACCGATGTCCCGACTGGTTGCACTTGTAGCACTTGATATCGGGTTGTGCCTTGGAGGAGTTCGGGTTCCGAACTACCTCGGGCATCGGGGCACCACGTTTTCCAACCGCCTTATCCTTCACCCCTTGCTCAGAACTGCTCGGGGTTCCCCTAGAGAAAGATCGGCTCTTGTCGTCTTGTAGGCGAACCGATTCAGAGAAATTTTTCCGAAAAGTCGTTCCACGCTCCTGAAGAATCAACTCGGCCTTCAACGCCAGACTCCGAGCTCTGTCGATCGTGGCAACCATCTGGACTCCTATCTTGTCCCGAATACCTGGCTTCAGCCCTTCCAAGTACCTTGCTACCTGCTGTCCCTCTGACTCATTCAAAGCATTTCGTTCTGCCAGTCGTAGGAACTCCGCTGTGTATTCGTCGACGGATCGTTGTCCTTGAACACACCTTTGATATTTCAAGAACAAGTGTTGTTCATAATCTGGGGGCAAGAACCGAGCCCTCAGCATCTGCTTCATACGCCTCCAATCTCTCACAGGACCTCTCCCTTCAAGAGTTCGGTTGTCTTGCACGCGATCCCACCATGCTGACGCTCCTCCTTTCAACCGATATGCCACCAACTTCACACGCTTCGCTTCAGGCACCTCGGTGTACTCGAAGAACCGTTCGACTTCCGATAACCAATCGAGAAAATCCTCGATGTTAAGACTCCCATTGAACATCGGAATGTCCACCTTGAGTTTGTAGTCATCAGCACCACGCCGATCTCTATGGTATCGATTCTGATGTGGCTGCTCGAAGAAAACTTCTTCTTCACTATCAGAATCTTCAATCGCATGCAACCCTCGAGGAACACGTTGAGGTGCTGGTGGATCACGGGGAGCAACTCTCTCCGCCCGACCATCCTCTGCATCACCTCGATCACGCAATCCCAGAACATTGAGTCGGTTGAGAATCTCTTGGAGTGTTTGCTCCATCCTCCCTACTCGTTGTCCAAGAACAGCTACATCATCCGTCTCACGCTCTTCGGCGTTAGCACGGTCTCGTCCAACCTCATTAGCCATGGCGAAACTTAGGCAAGTTCCCAAGCTCTGATACCACCTGACGCAGGGAAGGATCGATAGAACAAGCCTAAATCTTCGTTTAGACTTAGCAAATAGATACGAGCAAAAGCTCCAGAAGATAAACTTCAGAAATTTTGATAAAATTGATAGATCCCTTTGCATTCCCTCTAAAACCGTACATATAGAGCATAAAAGATAATATTAATGCAGCCATTAATTGGAAACGGCTACACTAATGACCCACACTAAATAACATGCGTTTTGAATATAACAACATTAATAACTACTCTAATGACGCCAACTAATATGCATTTAAAATGTAAAACAACTGACTCTCTGACTTCTGACCGATCTACCGGGCTGCCATTGCGTGTCGGGCCAGTCCCGATCTCCCGATATCCCGATACCGAACTACTCAAGCTTGTCTAGCCCGAACTCCCGAGCTCCAGTGATCCCGAGGTTGAACTGCTCGTGTTTGTCGGGGCCCGATATCCCGAACTGACCTTCTTCTGTGTCGAGACCCGATCTCCAGAACCTATTTTCTTCGTCTTCTTCTCAGGCTTGTCTCGATCATACCTCTCCATATATGCATCTGCGATTTTCTCCACATCAGTAATGTTACAAAGGTTACCATATTCAGAAACATGTCTCTGGGCCGAATCAACAAAATAACAATCAAGTTGCTGGAGGAGGGGGAGGAGGACTACTGAAAGATGTCCATCCGGACTCAATGAACTTGATCACTGAGGACATTGCCAAGACATCTTCCGGATTCGCGGCGGGGAACAGGTGGAGTAATCGATCGGCCCAAACCTGACGTGCTGCGTTCAGGTACAAGGAGACCGCTTCTCGTTCCGATTGTGCCTTAGCCAGCTCCCAGTCAGCTAGGCGACTAACCACGGCCGAGCGCTCGACTTGAAGCTCTGACTGAAGACCGTCACGCTCAGCAGTCACTGCCTTCAACTGCACAGCAAGTTTCTGGGCATATGCTTCTGCTGCTGCCTTAGCAGCTTCATGGGCAGAGGAAGAGAGCGCAAGAGTCACCTGCAGGTGGTGGATCTCCGTTCATGCAACAGCCGTCTCTTCATCCAGCCCAGAAACAATTGCCTTCAATGACTGAAGACTCTCATCCTTAAAAGCCAGTTGCACTCGCATGGCAGCGTTCTCCTTCAAGCGTTCGCCAGCTCTGTCTTAATGGATTGCAGTTGAGGCGACCTCAGACCAGCACCGCATACGATTCCCGGAGCCAGCCGACCGATTGAGGAATGAAGAAACTTTATCCAAACAGAAACAATAAAAGAAACATCCCAGTACAAAATATAAAGAGGGAGACCACTAACCGCTTCGGCAGATCCAAGCAAGCCTTGGAGTATCCGGTGGTCAGAGCCAGACGCCAAAGCGGCGAGCGCTTGCACTTCAACCCGCGATAAACTACTGCGGATAGCGACGCCGACCTCCTCACCAGCGTCGACAGGGAAAGGCGGCTCAACGAGGGCGTTCCACCTGGAGAAGGCACCGACTCCCCCAAAGTAGTAGAAGCAACAGAAAACAAAAATAGAAGGAGTGGAAGAAGTTAAGGAGGCAGAAAGAGAGGAAACAAAAGTAGAAGAGGAAGAAACAAAATGAGGCCAAGTTCAAACCCCTCAGAAGAGAAGACGAAGACTGGCCTGTGAAAGAACCAGGTGGGAAGGAGAGAAAGAGGCAGAAACAGAGGCATCCTGGGAACCGCTAACCGTAGCCAATGAAGGAGGAACAACTGGTGAACTCACGGCAGCGGGAGAGAAGATGGAGCAAGAGAGCCGGCAGAATGCCAGGGAGAGGGAAAAGAAGAAGCAATCATCGACAAGGAGTTGGGGAAGATCCTCTAGCGGATCTCCCCGAAGAATACCTGAACCTTCCCGGTCAAGGGAAGAAGAATAAGAATGAATCTCAATGGAGCCTTCTAGCTCCGAGGAAATGGCGGGAGAAGGAGTGGAAGGCTTCTGAAAGGAAGAACGCGTTCGTCGACGCCGCGGCGAGCAAAGAGCGCTAGCTTTCCTCTTTCGGATTTGGCGGTTGTGGTCTGAAACACAGAGGTAATATACATCACTACTCAATATACACACGCCCCAATGTAAAGAAAGAAGACTCCAGTGCAACTCACCGAAAGAGGAGGAGAAAGGAGCTTGTTCTGGAGTAGTAGCGTAGCATAGTAGTAGCAGCGGCGATAGTAGCAGCGATAACGCAGTCATAATAGCAACAGCAGTGGTAGTAGTGCAGCAGTAGCAGCAGCAACACTTGATCCCTCCAAAGATACAGAAGGAGCTGGTAAAGCAAGAGGTTCAGAGGGATTTTCTTCTCCTGGAGTAGGAGGCGGAGATAACTCCACATGAGACTCGTCTTCTACAGGATCGGATTTTGAAGCAACCTTCATCTCTTAGTCAAAAGAATAACAGAAGGACGAACGAGCATCAGCCGTCGCTCTCGTTCGTTGGGATCAACTCGAGGTGGCAAACCGAGAAGGCGCAGCGAGCGGTAGTTCATCCTAGAGATGTCAATCTGGCAGATGGGCGCACTCCCGCGGAACCCGTTAACCAACTCATCCCACTGGCGATTCACCTCATCCGGAGGAGAGAACAAATTGACAGAGGCTCACCCCATTGGTGAGAGAACATTATCCCAGCCATCAATAGAACAAGAGTATGGTAAAATAATTTTTGTCTCCAGCTCTTGTGTTTGGTGGATTGCCCGAGGATGATAGTGCGACCGGGATGGCGAACAATGAAATAAAACTGAGGAATACCAACATGCACATAGCGGATGTCGAAAAGATAGTGAAAGAATTCGACGGTGGGTTCAGCACAAACCCACCGACAGAAAGCGAGGAACCCAATAACTCCCTCCAGGCGTTGGAAATCAGTTGGGAAGAAGCGGCGGTAGCGGTTAAGAAGCATAACGAAAGAAATGAAGAATGGAAGCCCGATGCCAGCAAGCAGGCCGGCATAAGGAAGAACTCTCCAGTTCTGGGGCTGATGGGCCCGATCAGAGGAACTTGGCCGCCGATAAGATACTCAGCGGATGTTTGGAACCGCGGAACTCAGAGATCTCCTGCAGTAATGGTGCTCCGAATGTGGTAAAACACCTTTACAACCGGAGCAAGAAGAGGACGCCATTGAAGCAAACTCAAGAGAAGATGAAGACTGAAGAAGCAAGAGGCGCGGGAAAGAAATTCGGAGGACGAAGGAAGAAGAAGAACAGTGAATATCGAAAAGGTAACCGTAATGGGGACTGTATAGCAATTAATGACCGTGATGGATGATGAAAATCGTAACCAATTTTCGAGAATATTTCGGTGGTTATACGGATCTCCGCGCGTTAGTAACATTACAGCAAACACATTGAGTATCCACCACTGAGAACGAAGCCCGCAAGGGGAGAACGCTGCAGAAAATCAAAAAGTTGGGGAACTGATCGACGGTCTGTACAATGGAGCAGAAAAAATGACAAGAAATGGAGAACAGCCCAGAATTACACTAACAGAGGGAAAACGATTTAACATTGAAGAGGGAGAACACTAAGCGCTCTTCATTATCCGGAACATCTCAACGGTAGATTTATAAACCAAAGTGGGAGAACATACCCATAAGACAGTTTGAAAAACCTTCACAAAGGTCCTCTAAACTTTGGGGCTTATGATGGAGTCACAAAGGACTAAGGTCAGGATGTCACCCGAACGTTTACAACAACCGAACACCAAGATCCGGTATACCATATAAAGAGGAGTCAGTTACCTAATTGATCGGAGGATATTCTAGGGTTTAGGGCGGCGGATTTCTTAATGTATAAACACTTAGAGCCTAGCCCTAAACGGCAGAACTGGTACTTGCCTCTCTCTTTCTCTCAACTCTAATAGTAAAAAGAGTGTTCTCCCTTCCTATGGACATAGGCATCTACGCCGATCCACATTAATCTAGTGTTTTGTGATTGTTCTTCGTCCATCATTGTTTAATTCCTAAATATCATTTTTGACGACCTTCCTCCGGATGGGGGAAGAAATTTTGGAGTCGCCACCTAATTTTTATACAAAATTAGAAAACCGGGATAAGGCAAGTTGAGATTCTTGGGCTCGTTGTCGGTTACATGTGGAAAATGCGGAACACCCCCACAGCGCCCCTCCGAAGAGGGTAATCTCAATTAAATGGCTTATATTTTTTTAATTTGGGAATTTATGAAATTATGTATGAAATGATTTAATTACAACTAATGTATGCATATACGTGATAATGCTAAGAAATTGTAAAAATAAATGCAATCGACTACGCATGTTTCTTTTTATTCTTGAATTTTGTGTGTGAAAATATTTTTTTTTTTTTTTTTTGAGATGTGGAGTCCGGATAACCATCTCATTCTAATCTCATTTTTTAATTATTTTTCTTCTTTTTTTAAAAGTTTATTCATAGGGTACAGAGATTGGTTAACCGCCTCACTCTAACCCAAAAGATATTTATGAGATTTTATATTTAATAATTTTTATGTTTTGAAAATTTTTATTAAGGTGTAGAGATCGGTTAACCGCCTCACTCTAACCTTATCTTTAAAATGTTTTAAGATTTGTCATTTTTTATTACTTTTTTATATTTTTAATTAATTTAATAAGGTGTAGAGATCGGTTAACCGCCTCACTCTAACCTTATTTTTAAAAGATTTATGATATTTTTGATGTTTTGAATCATCTTTATAGTAAAAAATCATAAAATTATAGCTTGAAACCCAATTAAAAATGATCAAAATTGATTAAATATATATTTGGACCACTAAATAGGTTCCTAGGGTCAAAATGGCTAAGTCAGAATTAAAATGGCTCGGTCAGAATTAAAAATGACTCGGTCAGATTCGATTTGGGCTCGACCGGATTGAAAATGGCTCAGTTTAATTGAAACTGGGCTCGGTCGGTTTGAAACGGACCGAGCCCGAGCTCGGTCGGATGGGCGCGGGCTAAACCCGCGCCCGAATTGATTTCAATTTAAAAAGACGATCGGCTCAGCCAGTCGTCTTCTCTGAATTTCCAGTGGCCGCGAGCTCGCGGCTACGTAGTCATGGCCGGCGGCGTATCGCCGCTGGCCATTTAAACCCATATATGTGTCATAGGATTTTTGATAGTTCCGGATCTAATGGCAATGTCAAAATTTAGTTTTGACAACGAGATATTTGAGGGGGTAGTTCGGTTATCAAAAATAATTTTTATATTTCACTGCCGGCGAAGCCACGGAGGTGTCGCGTCGTCTATACTATGAAGAGATTATAATGCAATAATTTTGAGGAAGTTTGGATGCGTACCTAGATTAATCGAGTTTTCATTTTTTAGCTTTTCCAGCGGCGACGGCCGCGACGAAACTTTCTCTCTCTCTCTCTCTCTCTCTCTCTCGGATTCTCTTTCTCTTTTTTCCCCGGGATTCTTCGGCCGAGCTCCCCTCTCGTCGTCAAACTCGCCGGCCTTTATAGGTGTCGCGGGCAACCGTTACGTGGGCGTGATCCAGGTGGATCTTGGGTCAAAACACAGGTGCGCGACCTAGTGTGGCATGGGCACGTCATGGGCGACATAGGCGCGGCAAAGGTGCGGCCAAGGTTCTGCCAAGGTGCGGCATGGGCGTGGCACAGGCGCGGCATGGATGCGGCAAGGGCGCGGCATGGATGCGGCAAGGGCGCGGCATGGACGCGGCATGGGCGCGGCACTGGCGCATCACAGGCACGGCCTAGGCGCGGGTACGCGGAAGGCCAAGGGCGCGGGCGCGCGGAAGGCCAGCGGGCACGTGGGGCGCGCGGAAGGCCCACGGGCGGCAGCTGCGCGGAAGGCCAGCGGGCGCACGGGGCATGCGCGGAAGACCAGCGGGCGCGCGCGCGGCAGGCCAGCGGGCGCGCGCGCGGAAGGCCAGCAGGTGTGCGTGGCGCGGCAGAACAGCAGGGGCGTGCGGAAGGCTAAGGGGTGGCTTAAGGCATCCCCACTAAGTAGTTATTGTATTTGCTTTTAATGTTTTAATTGCTATAATAGAAGTTAGGCTTTGTGATGTTTTCTATTAATACAAGCAAAGAAAAACAAAGTGGTGATTCGGCCACCCCAAATCTTACTCTCCCTCTCATTCGGCCATTTCCTCCTAGCCCCTCTAGATCTAATTACACCGAGTTCCTTAGACATCCCTTGGGGATTCGGATCAGGGCGACCAGGGACGCGATCACGAGATCGTCGAATCGCGTGGTGGCGCGGCTGTTGCGCGACGCAGCCGCACTCGCGTCGACTGAGTTTTTCGTTTTTTTCGATATTACGCAAAAATTCCTTTTATTTGTGAAAATGCAAAAATGGCCCATATTGATTTTGCAAAACGCTGGACTCGTATTTTGAGTTTTGGCAGATATAGCCCCTAAAGTATAAAATTTTGGTTTTTACTAAAATTTCTCGTTCGTGCATGGCCTCGCTAGAATTCTAAACAATTATGTACGTCCATATAGTCTCAAATTAAGCTAAAATAAATTTAATCATATAAATCAAGATTTTAAGCTTAATCGAGTTTATCAAATAAAATCGGGACGATAACCCGGACAAAATGGGGTGTCTAGGATTGGACAAAGATAAGAAGAAACCACATTTTATCTGGAAAGAGAGAGAACTTGAGTATAGTCGCCTTATCTGACCATCCCTCAAACTTCCAACTCGTCAATCGCTGATTTTACATGGCTGGATGACCTGCTTTTCAGAGACAATTGCTTGGTGGTACCTGCAGATCAGCAACTTCGCAAAAGATTGATATTTGAATGCCACGACACACCGGTGGGCGGACACGCGGGTCAATTTCGAACTTATAAGCGACTTACAGCTTCTTTTTACTGGCCGGGCTACGACGTGATGTCCAGAACTATGTCTTATCTTGTACCATCTGTAGCAAAGCTAAAACAGATTCCCTCAAACCTGCTGGATTACTTCAACCTCTCCCTATTCCGTTGGCAATATGGGAAGATATATCGATGGATTTCATTGAAGGATTGCCCATCTCCGAGGGCAAGGACACCATCATGGTGGTAGTGGACCGCCTCTCAAAATATGGGCATTTTATTCCATTACGGCACCCTTTCTCAGCTCCGGTTATCGCAGACACCTTTGCGAGAGAAATCATTCGCCTCCACGGGGTTCCCCGCACTATTGTCTCCGACAGGGACAAGATATTTCTTAGCAACTTTTGGCGTGAACTCCATCATTTGCAAGGAACGAAGTTGCTCCACAGTACTTCTTATCACCCGCAAACTGATGGTCAATTCGAGGTACTCAACCGTTGTCTCGAAAATTATTTACGTTGTTTTGTTGGCGAAAAATCCTAAACAGTGGAGGAGGTTCTTACATTGGCAGAATTTTCTTACAACACAAGCTTCCACTCTGCTTCCCGAACCACCCCTTTCGAGATAGTCTATGGGAGACCACCACCCACACTTGTAGGAAGTCCAGCAGGACCAGCTTGGGTTGATGCCGTGGGCCAAACGCTACGTGAACGAGATTTGGTTTTACGTGACCTCAAACACCACTTAGACATAGCCAGAAACAGAATGAAGCAAGTATATGACAACCATCATCGTGACAAAGAATTTCAAGTTGGCGATCAAGTTTTGTTTAAACTGCAACCTTACAGACAGTCCTCCATTACAAATCGCAAATATTACAAACTGCGTCACCGTTTTTATGGTCCCTTTCAAATTATACAACGTGTGGGGGCAGTTGCCTACAAGTTACTGCTACCGACCTCTGCTCGCATACACAATGTTTTCCATGTCTCACAGCTTCGTGATGCTCGCCACTTGCGTTCTGCCACCTATTCTACTTTGCCAACATTCACTGAGGAAGGTGAATTCCAGCAGCAACCCTCCAAAATCCTGTCCTCACGTCTGGCACGCCGAGGAAATAAGCTGCAAGTCCTAGTTGCTTGGTCAGGACTGCCACACTCTGACGCTACTTGGGAAGATAAGGAGGAGCTCCAACAGAGATATCAACTCGCGGACGAGTTCTTTTTTCGATGAGGGGGGGATTGTTACGTCTGCAGCTCCTCCTAAGCAGCAACCTGAAGCAGGCTCGGTTTGGACTCGAGGAGAGATGCTCCAGCAGCAGCAGCCCAAGTTACTTGTGTATCATCGCCATCAAGCCAGATCTGAGTTCCAAAAATAGAGTTACCTACAGAAGGAAAGATATCTTCTTATTTCGGATAAATTAGGAAAGCAGGATACTTAGCGGATATGTTCTAAATATACTGTAATAGTATTTCCATATTTGTAGACTCTAGCATTTATTTAGAGAGTTGTACCCTTTTATTCAAGGATATGAAAGATTTAGTTTCAGTTATTAATAGCTTAGTTTAATAAATGGCTGGAGGCTAGAAATGTCGTCATGGCAGTGACGGAAAAACAAAGTTAGGTGAGTTTGTACTTTGCTGCAATCGATCTTAAAATTTTATTTTATTATTTTTTGATTCTTTGTGTGTTACATTTGTCATCCTTTTTCTTGGTTTTACTTGGTTTACTTGTGTTTTGTATGTGCAGTAACGACTGATTCAGAGCGAATGACTATAGTTATGCATCATAGTGGGGTCTTTATTAGAAAAACTGACATGGAGTACGTGACAAAAGGAAAGCCCTTTTTTATAGATGATGTCGATAAGGATCATGTATCCATTATTGAGTTAAAGGAGATATCTAGTGATCTGCTGAAATGCTCTGGAAGTGTGGTATCTAGGCTAATGTATTACTGGAGACATCCTGAGAAGGATTTTATTTGTTGCCAAACAGAACAAGATGCATATGCTATGGTCCAATGGTGTGATGAATTTAATTCTGTAGATGTATATCAGGTTGACCCTCTACAGAATTTGGAGAATAGATCAACTGAAGTACAAAGTGATAGTTTGGGAGGTGATGAAGCCACTAAAGAGCAGACAATAGTAAATGAAGAAGACAGTGATACTGATCCTGAATGGTGCCCTGATGATGATGAAATTGCTGAGGAACAGATAAGGAAGGAAGTTCAGGATAGTGACAGTGTTGATGTATGGCCTTCTGATGAGGAATATGATGCAACTTCAGATTCTGTAGATCATGTAAATGATGAGGGAGAGGCTGCTGTAGACTACCCAAGCTCAAATTATTAAGATGAGGATGAGTTGATGAGCCTATCTAGTGACTCAGAAAGTGCTTTTTGACAATCTTGTTAACTATAAGAGAGTTGTTAAACATAAGATAAAGTCTAGAAGGGACACTATACATAGTGCTTCTGCAGGTGACCATAAAAATCCTGCATTTAAGGTAGGCCAGACATGGGCAAGCACAGAGGAGTTTAGAGCAGCCTTAAAGCAATATGCCATCAGTGGGAATTATCCAATCAGAATGAAGTATAATGATAAGGAGAGAGTTAGAGCAATCTGTGTTGAAGGTTGTCCATGGGATATATATGCAAGCAAGAAAGGGAGGTGTCCTAGTCTTATTGTTAAAACACTTAACAATGTCCATAGTTGTTTAGCTGAGGAGGAAAATCATAATTTGACCTATAGGAGATTAGGAGAACATTATGCTAAGAAGTTCAAATCTGGCCCTAACTAGAGTTTGGAGGTCTTATTGATGAGGTAAATAGAGATTTTAGGTTGAGGATTACTAGATCAAAGGCTAGGAAGGCCAGACTTTATGCTCTCAAGCTGGTTATGGGAAATGTTGTTCAACAGTACAGCATGCTACATGATTATGGTGTAGAGCTTAAGAGGTGTAATAGGGGAACAACTATGGCTCTAGTAACACCAAGTTTGACATTCAAAAGATTTTATGTATGTATAGAAGCATTTAAAAAAGGATTTGTATTTTGTAGACCAATGATTTTTATGGATGGTTGCTTCCTTAAGGGAATGTATGAAGGATGTCTTCTCACTGCTGTGGGTGTGGATGCAGACAATAGCATCTATTCTGTGGCCTATGATGTAGTAGAATCAGAAAATAAGCAGTCATGGGGATGGTTCTTAGATTTGTTGGCTAAAGACTTGGGAATTCATAGTGATACGAGTTTATTTTGCTTCATGAGTGATAAACAGAAGGTTAGACTAATAATTTTTCGTTCATTTTATTGCTTTATTCTTGATGTTCACTGCATGACTTACAAATCTTGATTTGTTATTTAGGGCTTGGTTCATGTGTTAAAGGAAATGTTCCTAGATGCCATAGTGAGATTTTGTGTCAGGCACTTCTATGAAATTTCAAAGTGATTCATAAAGGAGAGCTTCTCAAAAAGACTTTATGGAAGATTGCAAAGGCATATACAATTTCCAATTATGAGCAAGGTATGGCTGAGATGTTTGCTAATTCTGTAGATGGAGCTGCATATTATTGGTTATTAGAATATCCTCAGGTGAACTGGTGTAGAGCTTTTTTCAATCCTCATACAAAGTGTGATATGGTTACTAATAATCTGTTTGAAGCTTTGAATAAAATCATTTTAGATGCTAGAAGAAAGCCAATTTTATCTTGTATGGAGGATATTAGGAGATTGATCATGTCTAGAATAGCTCACAAGAGACAAAAAATGGAAAAGTGGACTGGACCAATCTGTCCTAGGATCAGGACCAAATTAGTTGCTATAAAGAAAGAATCATGCAAGTATAGAACAATTCCATCTGGTGGCCCATCTTTGATACGGCCCAAGTATAGGAAGAAAACGGAGCGACCTCCGCGGAAGACCCATGAGCGACGGTCTGCACTCCGTTGTACAAACGGGACGTACTCCGTCGCGCCATGAAGTATAAGATTGCCAGATTGCGGATTACGACATCAACGGGAAGGCGCCGTTTGCACCAACGAACAGCACACCGTGCAGCTTTCCCGTTGAGCATGATGACCCTTATACCCCTAGGCAAAGACACGTGTAATGCTACAGTAATTCAGCTGGTAATTAACTACCGTATTACCCTTTAATCCCTGTATAAAAACCCCACTGGTACCACCAAGGAGGGGGGTAGAAAAACAGTATAATACTTGTATTCACAAAACATACAGAGTGAACCTTTGAGGACCCCGCTCCTCTCCGTGGTTTTTCACCCTCCGTTGAGGGTTTTTCCACGTTAAACACCGACTCCCTAATCGCTCTATTTAGTTAAGTCTATTCTCTTGTTTCATTCACACGGATTACTCTCCGTACCCCAAACCAACCAGAGATCAACGCAGCGTTCGTCATCCCAATCCTGGTGAGGATAAACCCATCAGCATCATCTGGCGCCGTCCGTGGGAAATTTAAACGACGTAACGCACACACGGTACTCCGAAGATTTCCTAGGCACCGTTCAGTATGGTGAATACACGAAGTCAACCCGCTCGCCAGCCAGCTTCGCGAGCGCGCCCGAACACCAACACTTCGACTCCTACTCAACTTCCTTCTCCGCCAATGCCGACGCCCGAGGGCGCCGGACCTTCCCGAGCTCCAGAAACACACCCGTCCCAATCCCTGGACGCTTACCAGGCTGCGCAACTCGAAATTTTGACCAACCCGTTGGTCCAACAAGTGATACAAGAGACTGTGCGGGCGGCACTACGAGAACAAAACACGGCCGCCGCCGCATCCCAGCAGGCTCAGAGCCGTCAGTCGGGGCGAGATCCAGTACCCCGTGGTGCCAACAGAGAAAATAGGGAAAATAACAGGAGGGAGTCTGCTTTTGACAGACTCGGACCTGCTAACCCTCTACCACGACAGAGCCTGCCCGTTCAAGGGGGCGCGCCACACAACGATTGCCGCATCAACCCCAACGCTCCGCGCGGGATCCATCCTGCCAAGACCCACAACGAAGAGAGTCTCACCGCGATCGACGACTCTCTGCTCATTCGAGTCATGACGAGCGTGAAGACGAAGTGAGCTCCGGAAGATCGAAAGAAAGGAGACTCCAAGAAACACGACGTGCTCAACAACGGGAAACCGTTCCAGTTCTCCCCGCTCCTCCTGCCATCAAGAAGTGTTTTAACAGCTCTTTCACGGGAGTCGACCGATTCTCCCCTTTTTCAGAAGAAATAGTCGCTGCCCCATACCCTGTAGGCTATACGGCACCAAAGATCAACCGATACGACGGTACTACGGGAATGCGCCTCGGCAGAAGAAGTGCTAATAAACCGTGGAACCATCAAAGGGAAGCACGCCGTGACAAAACCATCTCACGCCAACACGGGACAAAGCACATCTTCTGGCGGAGGAAAAACACGAGATATTTCCGACAACGAAGCCCAGAGAAAAAGGAAGAACCCCGGCGACGGCAAGGCTCTCCAGGTTGTCCAGAAACCGATATACAACACCAGATTCGAGAATACACCCCTTTGTCCGCTCCACGAAAAAGACATCCTGATATACTGCGACCAAAGAGCAAGTGGCCAGACCACCCCCTATCAGAGCTCTCCAAAGAAAAGAACGAGGGGAAATACTGCGTTCACGAATCGCACGGGCACTTCACCGAAGATGCCGCCAACTCCGCGGACTATCTCGAAGAAAAAATTAGACGAGGCGAACTCCGTGATTTTTTACCACGGGGGGAACCAACCCCCAAGACGAGATAAAATCCTACAAAGATATGGTGTAGAGCTTAAGAGGTATAATAGGGGAATAATTGTGGCTCTAGTAACACCAAGTTTGGCATTCAAAAAATTTATGTATGTATAGAAGCACTTAAAAAAGGATTTAAATTTTGTAGACCAATGATTTTTATGGATGATTGCTTCCTTAAGGGAATGTATGGAGGATGCCTTCTCACTGCTGTGGGTGTGGATGCAGACAATAGTATCTATTCTGTGGCCTATGCTGTAGTAGAATCAGAAAATAAGCAGTCATGGGGATGGTTCTTCGATTTTTTGGCTAGAGACTTAAGAATTCATATGATACGAGTTTATTTTGCTTCATGAGTGATAAACATAAGGTTAGATTAATAACCTTTCATTCATTTTATTGCTTTACTCTGGATGATCACTGCATGACTTACAAATCTTGATTTGTTATTTAGGGCTTGGTTCCTGTGTTAAAGGAAATGTTCCCAGATGCCATAGTGAGGTTTTGCGTCAGGCACTTCTATGAAAATTTCAAAGTGGCTCATAAAGGAGAGCTTCTCAAAAAGACTTTATGAAAGATTGTAAAGTCACATACAATTTCCAATTATGAGCAAGGTATGGCTGAGATGTTTGCTAATTCTGCAGATGGAGCTGCATATTATTGGTTATTAGAATATCCTCATGTGAACTGGTGTAGAGCTTTTTTTAATACTCATACAAAGTGTGATATGGTTACTAATAATCTGTCTGAAGCTTGGAATAAAATCATTTTAGATGCTAGAAGAAAGCCAATTTTATCTTATATGGAGGATATTAGGAGATTGATCATGTCTAGAATAGCTCACAAGAGACAAAAGATGGAAATGTGGACTGGACCAATTTGTCCTAGGATCAGGGCTGCTAATAAAATGAGGGCAAAAAGGCTCGCTAAAGTTAGCAATAAAGAAACCCAAGCTGGAGGTAGCAACAAAGAGAGATATTCAACCGGCCCACATTTTGAAGCATATATTCAAAATCTAAGAGATAAATACAAATCCAATATGTTTGATACATTTGTATGCAATCATTACATCTTGTTGTGTTACATTTTCAGAAAAAAAAAAAAAAATTTGTCTTAGCAGCAGTTATGAATGCAGAATTCACAAGCATCATGTTCTACTGAGCCAATAAGGATGGGAAATACAAGAGTGTGGATATGACAACCTAGCAAGATATCTTGCACAATGCAGCCTAGTCAGCCTAGTCAGCCAACCCAGACAAGTTCAACAAGAAATCATTCAAAGTAATTACAGAGTTCTATGTGCTCATGTTTGTATTGGCTCTGTGAGGGTAATTTCAAAGTATAACTTTAACCTTTTATTTTGTGTCTGTTTTTATGTATCCAACTGTTTGTACTGGCTCTGTGAGGGTAACTATTTTGTACTCATTGTGTAATCAATGAATGCTTGTACACTGATCAGTGAATGCTTATGTAATGAGTGACTTTTTTTGTAACTCTTTATTGGCTATAAAAGCAAGCTGCCATTGACTATCATAGAAGTTGTTGTTGGCTCATGAATGAATTTCTCAATTACACAATGATTTACTGCCATACATTTGATAAAATAAGCTGTCATGCAACATTGCTTACACAGTAAAAAAGAAAATTTTGCCCATTGCTTACACAGTCATTGCTTACAATAGAATTGCTCATGATTACTATCATTGCTTAAACAACAATTACTTAAAAGCCACTCACACAATAATCGCTTACACAGTCATTGCTTACATAGTCATTACTACATGATTGATCTAAACTAAATAAGTTGTCATGGTGAGAATTAGCACAACTATTCATTGCTTAGTAGTCATTCCGAACCGATCCGACCCGAAATGTGTGAGACCGACCCGAACTAACCCGAACCGACAAAAATTCGGATCTGTTCGGGTCGGTTCGGGTTGATCCGAATAACAACCAGTTCAATGTCAATCGGGTTTAGGTCGGTTTGGGTGGATGAAGAAAGAGATGTGAAGAGAATCGCTTACTTACGCGAGCAGAAAAGAGAAATTGACCCGAACTTGTAATCAGTAACGCGAATAGGAAAAAAATGCAGAAAAAAAATGCAGTAATAATATATTAAACTACATAATCCTTGATATACAATATATGACTCGAACTTGTTTCTTATTAAAAAAAAATTAGGGTATAGAAAAATAACTTGCTAAACAGTAAGCTGAAAATCAAATAAAGGAAAGAAAAAAAAAAAAGAAATAGGAGAGGAATAGAGAAATTCATAAAAAGCAACTAAATAATTGAGGGTAATTACACGAAGAAAGAGATGTGAAGAGAATCGCTGACCAACGCGTGAAATCGAGTTGGACACTGCTTGAGCTGAGGGAGAAGACGTGTTGTGCTGCAGTGTTCGCCGATGGCTTAACCACTCAGGCGATCACGACGGCCGGCGGAGGAGGGGAAAAGCTACAGATTTAGGGTTGCGACCGCGCGCGTCTCAACAGTCAGCGACGGCTGTGAATTAGATTTTAGGGTTAAAACTTAAAAGAAACACTACGCAACTTGCGAATGCACGGGTATATTAGACTGGTATGACCCAAGCCTATAATATCAATATAACCTAAGCCCATAAATTAGGCTGGACAAATTCTACAATCGATAATTCGGGTCAAACCCGATCCGACCAGAATTTCTGCAACTGGATCCGAACCGAATTATGCAAACCCAAACTATTAAAATGCTGACCCGAACCGAACCCGACCCGAACCGAACCCAAAATTTTGGCTTTATTCGGGTCGGTTCGGGTCAGTTTTTCGGGCAAATTCGGGTAATGCTCAGCCCTAGTCATTCCCTACATCAGCCTTTGCACAAAACAAACCAAGCTGCTTCATATCAAGAACACAATCACTGCCATCAAAACGACTATGATAAACCATAGCTTCTTTTCTTTTAGCCTTGCTTTATTGAGCTCTGCTTCGACGTTCTTCAGCTTCTCTTTCAAGCCGTGAATGATACGACCGTATCTATCGAGGGTTTGAGGATCAATCCAGAGGAAATAGCCGCAATCACCTTCATTTTAAGGGTAAATTACATATTTGGTACCCCGACTTGTACCTATATTAATTTTAACCCCATTTTGCAAACGCACCTCAGCGCATACCTCCAGCGATAATCCGTGACGGCGCCGTTAACATGGATGACGTGGCAAAATGAGTTTTTTATCCGTTAACATTTAGGCCCCAAAAATACTAATTTAGAAGTATATTTTGGAAAAACTTTGAACATAAAAGTTATAAATTTTGATACAATCTACAACTTTTATGTTTAAAATTTTTTCAAACAATGCTTCGAAATGTGTGTTTTGAGGCTCCCTATTGTTAACGGATTTCAAAATCGACTTATTAACCCGGTAGAATTTAAAGCCTAAAAATACCTATTTCCAAATATTTTTTGAAAAAACTTTAAACATAAAAGTTGTTGACCTTATCAAAATCTATAACGTTTATATTCAAATATTTCTCCAAAAAATACTTCTAACTAGGTGTTTTGGGTATGGAAGTGAATAAGTAAAAATTTAACTCAGATAAAATTTGGAGCCTCATAACACCTACTTAGAAATACTTTTTGAAAAAATTTTGAATATAAAAATTGTAGAGTGTGATAAGATCTACAACTTTTATGTTTAAAATTTTTCCAAAAAATGCTTGCAAATAGGTGTTTTGAGTCTTCAAAGTGTACCGGATTAATAAGTCGATTTTAAAATCCGTTAACAATTGGAAGCCTCAAAACACACATTTTGAAGCATTTTTTGAAAAAAAATTTAAAACATAAAAGTTGTAAATCTCATCAAAATCTACAACTTTTATGTTCAAAATTTCTCCTAAATATGCTTCTAAATTGGTGTTTTTAAGACCTAATTGTTAACGGGTAAAAAACCCGTTTTGCCACGTCATCCATGTTAACGGCGCCGTCACGGATTCTCGTTGAAGGTATGCGCTGAGATGCGTTTGCAAAATGAGATACGAAAAGTTAATATAAGTTAC
>MJHO01000143.1:127408-228383 GCA_002076135.1 Xerophyta viscosa
ATCTTCCACCGCCTAAGCCGTTGAAGGAACCTGAAAGGCAGCCGGAACCGACGCAACCAAATACACTACGGAGAGATTAACTTCATCTCCGGAGAAATTGACGAAGAAATCTCCCGCGGGAGAAAACGAAGAAACGGGGAGTGTTACCTCCTCCAGACCCGAAATTCCCCAATGGACTCAGAAGGCACGGAACAATCATCTTCGACGACAACGACTTCGATGGAGTGATAACTCCGCATACCGATGCACTTTGTAACGACCAATGGTCATCAACTCCATGAAAGGTTACACCGCGTAATGATCGATACGGGGAGCAAAGTGGATATCATATTCTACGATTGCTTCGCGAAAATGGGAATTCCGGAATCCGAATTGAGACCAATCCACTCCGAACTGGTGGGATTCAACGGCTTCTCCACGATGCCCTTAGGGGCCATCGATCTCCGTGTCACTATCGGCGAAACGCCGCGACTCAGGACAGCAACGGTCACATTCGTAATAGTACAAATACCTTCCGCATACAATGTAATATTCGGAAGACCTGGGATGTGGAAGTTCATGGCCGTCGTCTCAACTCCGCATCTGAAGATGAAGTTCAGGACCAAGTCTGGAGTCTATACACTACGAGGCGACCAGCACACGGCACGCCGACTCCATAGTGACTCCCTGAAGAAGGAAACCCTGCCCGTCGAAGGCCCCTTTTACCTCAAGGATCAGAACGAGACACGGAGAACTAGCGCCTCACCCGCGGAGCCAACAGTCACCATCCCAGCTCGTAGAGACAGCGAAGACGGGAAAGTTCTATTCCTCGGCTCCACTCTTGACCCCGCAGAATACGAGATGCTTAAAGAATGTCTCCAAAACAACACGGACGTATTCGCGTGGACTCCGTCCGATATGCCGGGAATTGACCCTAGCATCATTACGCACAAACTCAGCGTCCGGCCCGAGGCTAAGCCGGTCAAACAGAAAAAACGGTCTTTTGCCCTCGAAAGAGCCAAGGCTATCAAAAACGAAGTAGAGAAACTTCTAAACGCGGGCTTCATCAGAGAAGTTCGATATCCCGAATGGCTTTCGAACGTTGTATTAGTTAAAAAGTCTAACGGGAAATGGAGAATGTGTATCGACTTCACCGATCTCAATAAAGCTTGCCCGAAGGATTGCTACCCGCTTCCCCAAATAGATAAGTTAGTAGATTCCACCGCGGGGCACGGAATGCTGAGTTTCATGGATGCGTTCTCCGGATACAATCAAATCAAAATGCATCCCGAAGATGAAGAAAAAACAAGCTTCATCACCGATATAGGGACATTCTGCTACAAGGTTATGCCGTTCGGATTGATAAACGCAGGGGCAACTTTCCAAAGATTCGTTGATACGGGTTTCAAACCACTCTTAGGAAGCACGATGGAAGCCTATGTCGACGATCTTCTCGTCAAAAGCAAGAACCGGGAAGATCACGCACGGCACTTACAGGAGGCGTTCGACATCATGAGGCAATACGGAATACGCCTCAACCCCGAAAAGTGCTCCTTCGGAGTCTCCTCCGGAAAGTTCCTCGGCTATGTTGTCACACCCCACGGAGTGGAAGCAAATCCGGACAAAGTAAAAGCGATCATCAACATGCCTCCCCCAAAGAATATAACAGAAGTGCAACGACTAACGGGCCGAATCACAGCCCTCGGACGCTTCATATCCCGTTCCGGCGACCGGTGCAAGCTTTTCTACAACACCCTCAGAAAGAATACGAGGTTCCTTTGGACACCGGAACACGACAAAGCGTTCGAAGAACTCAAGCTCTTCCTCACACAACCCCCGGTAATGGCTATCGCCGAAGCCCGGGAGCCGCTGTACTTATACCGTATCCGTTTCGGAATCTACTTCCATGCGCGGTCCTCGTCTGTTGAAGGGACAAAGTTCCAAAATCCTATCTTTATTAAGCAACTTTCATCCTCCGGGCGACTCGCGAACTTCAACCTATCCACGCGAAAAAAAACTGGGCCTATACAATCAATTCTCGGGCTCGAGACTGGTTGAAGACTCTTACTGCAGGGCCACCCCATTCACAACCTTTTACGCAACGACCGCCCACTTGCTCACGGTCATGAGAGTCACCAGGAGCGTCGTCGGCCGCCATTAGCTAAGTGGTCGATGAAACTGAAAAAAGAGTTCGACATTCTCTTCCAACCATCGACCAGCTATCAAAGGGCCTCCAGTGCCTTCGCATAAATTTTTCATCGCTTGGAAAGATCCCCTCCTTCGCTAGAAGAAGGACCTATACCGAATCGGGACTTACATCTGAGAAGTAAATCTTCTCCTGCTTTGCCCGCCCTAAGTCGGGGTACCAAATAGATAATTTACCCTTCATTCTAATGATAGAAAGGAAAAAGATAAATTAAGCTCTAGTGGCATCAACAGCAATTGTATTGGTACGAAAGCATACTTACCTTCCAATTTGGACACCTCATAAAACGTTTACCCGGATTTTCATGCGAATAGGAGGTCAGGATCACCACCACCTGCCTGCAATTGCATCGATTCTGTGCGTATCCGAGGCCAAGCAGATTTTCGTTGCTTGACACGAAGCTTGCACTCATTGTTGAACTTACAGCTCAAAATCTAGAAAATTTAGTTGGGAAAGCAGGTAGGCGTGAATGATTTGTGGCGGGAAGGAGGCATGCGGGGGCGGGAAAGCTGTATGGGGCGTGGGATTGTGGAAAATTAGAGATGGAAGGGTCGAGGAAGCTTTACAACTCGGGTAGTATTTTGAAAATTTTCTATAACTTGGGGTATCAAAAAAGAAATTTAGCCGGTTAAAGTGGACTTCACAGTGAACTTGATTGCATTTTGGGAAGAAATTTGATACATAATTTTATGTGCAAAATGACATAAATCTTAAGCAGAAAGCAATTAAATAATCTATCTACTATAGCAATTCTGAATAATTTTGAACTTATCTCATGCTATAAATCATGTTTATGGAAAAGCTGGCATAATTTGAATGGTAAGGATCTAATGCGATTGAGGTGTCCTTAAAGGAAAAAAAATAATAATGAAATAAATAAAAAATAAAGAAAGAACTTGTGGACCGGACGAGCTGGCACAATTTGGAGCGCGGCTCCCCTGATTCGGCCGAATCAGGGTGTAGGAAACGGACGGCCGAGATCGGCCGATCCGTAAAAATACGGATCTCGAGATTTTATATAAAATTTTCGTCGACTTATTTGACCTATTTTTAAGAATTTTTGAAAAACACTTTATACTACAAAGTTATAGGTTTTGATGAGATCTACAACTTTGTAGTTGAAACTTTTTCAAAAACATGCCAAAATACATACCGAAATGATGATTCAAACATCATCATTTCGGTATATATTTTGGCATTGTTTCGAAAAAGTTTCAACTACAAAGTTGTAGATCTCATCAAAATATATAACTTTGTAGTTCAAAAGTTTTTTAAAAAATGCTTAAACATAGGTCAAATAAGTCGACGAAAGTTTTATACGAAATCTCGAGATCCGTATTATTACGGATCAGCCGATCTCGGCCGTCCGAATTCCTACACCCTGATGCCTCAGCATCAGGGGAGCCGCGCCCACCCCCTTGTGGAGATATGTAGCCCTGTACGAACCCAGATTAATGAACCCATTGGAAATTTACCGGCTGGAGGTGAAAATAAAAAAGAGTTAAAAAATATAGCATAGCTGCAATATAGATTACATTCTGTCACAATTTGAATAAAGTACTGTAGATCAAAATAAAAAAAGTACTCGAAAATCTTTAAAAGGTGTCATCGAAATTGGAAATTCAAACCAAGTTATTACAGCATGTAAGTTCACACATTGATCGCATAGCAGAGAC
Source organism: Xerophyta viscosa (assembly GCA_002076135.1). Taxonomy (NCBI): domain Eukaryota; kingdom Viridiplantae; phylum Streptophyta; class Magnoliopsida; order Pandanales; family Velloziaceae; genus Xerophyta; species Xerophyta viscosa. Next base: position 131,270 of record MJHO01000143.1, read on the forward strand.
ATGAAGAAAAGGGTGCACACAGATAAATTCAATAGAACAAGATACTAATAGCCTAGCAAATACCACTCCTGGAGCACAATTTGACAAGCTTCACAACTTTTGTTTTGAAAATATTTCTAGAGAAATGGCTCTAAATATATGTTTCAACACTCCGAAGTCTTTGCTAATTACATAAAACTTCAAAACATTTATTTAAAAATATTTTTAAAAAATGTATACAAAATTTATAGAGCACGCTAATCTATTTTTTTTTCGTATCGAAATTTTTCACAAAATATTCATATAAGTATAATTTAAAGTGATTTTTGTAAGTTTCTCAAAAAATTAAGAACTTATTTGTCAAAATAATACAAAGCATGGGTTATTTTGACAAGACCCTTATTTTTTCACATTCAAAGGACACAAAGATTTCAGGTATTCTGAAACTCGTTGCTAGAATTTGTTGATCTATTTAAGTGTGAATGCTTGAATGTATGTACAGATATTTCATGTCATGCCGAGAATCTTACAAAGATAGAATCTATTAAAATCCGGCGGCATAGATCTATTCATTTTAGACTCTGCTCAGACGTGATTTCCTTTTTTTTTTTTTTTTTTTTTTTTTTTTAGAGATTATCGTGGTGGAACCCGTAATGCAAACGCACGCTCCCGTAAAGACCTCAAACTCATAGAAAATTTCCACGCTCAGACCCGACCTTAGAGGCTCTGGAATCCGAATACAGGCATTCCATAAACGAAAGCTCCTACCATTTTGGAAAATTCTGCGAGAAATTTCATCCCACGTGATTTCTTACTCGGCCGTTTTTGTCAATATATTTTAGGTCGAGCATAGTATTCGCATCTACAAAAACTAAAATCGTATTTACTCATTTATCACTTGCACTTCTTCTGAGCATATATATCAGACTCCCTACCTTAGGCCAATAGAAAGACACTAAATTTGACGATATCGGTAATGCTTTGTAGCAGTAACCCTTTCTTTTATACAGTTGAAACTTCAAAGTCTAGAATTGTATTGATATTGGCACAAGAAGAGTTTACAATTGGTTGTAACGAAATAAACAAGTTTCATACAGTGGCATATTTGTTGTCTTCGATTTGTCCCTAGTCATAACCTCAGAGCTGCCGGCCGTTCTCTCGAACTTCTCCATACTATATAATTTATGGGTCATGAAGTTTAATTTCTCCCTTCTCCAGGCATTCATCCCTTCAAGTAGCTCTCTGTTGCTCTCTCATTTTGAATTCGAGCTCATCAGATCTCCGCAAGATGAACGATCTCCTCTCGTAGCGTTTGCCTTCTTTTTTTCTAGTCATACATCCTATGCATATATGAAAAGTTTAATAAACTCGTTAAAACCACTAAAGTATCTGGCTAGTTTGTCTAATATGAGTATGAAAATCTTGCATTGAATCTCAGGATTCCTTTGTGATGAGCAAAGATCAGGTTACAAAGGATATGGATATTGAACTAGGAAATCAGCATAAAATAGGAAAAGCAGATTATGGAATGGAGAATTTCTTTAACCAGGTATAAACGACATGGGTATCATCGTCTCTGAGTTCATGTTTTCCTAGGTTACTTTTCTATGAATTTTTTTCCTTCATAAGTATTTTCTTTTATTATTCTCAACAGCAATTACTTGTACCTTCTTGTGTTGTGTCATAGGTCGGAGACGTTGAAAGCCTCATGGAGAAGCTCTCAAAGCACCTCCAGATGCTACAGGTACACAACTAATTTGATTACTGATCGCATTAAGATGATACTCCCACAAATTTCCAAATTTATGGTGAAGAAATTGCAAACAGTCCTCCTGACATAGAGATGCTAAAAAAAGCCCGCGGCCCGTACTGCAACCCGGCTCGCCGGGCTGGGGAGACCAGCGTGGGCATGGCGGGCCGGCCCGCAGGCAATACTATATGATTTTCTTTTTAAATTTCAGCCGGATCGGCTCGGCTCGGCGGGCTGCCTGCCGAACCGAGCCGGCATAGCTAGGGCGGCGGGCCGAGCCGGCCCACCCTGCCTTAGACACCGTGCGGGCCGTCTCGGGCCTGCACGTCTGCAACACTATCCTGACAACTTGACCATCCGACTCCATTGTCTAGTGCTCTGCATTATGCCATCATGCAATAGTCAGCATATAAAAACAGCATATCATGCATTTAGGAAGTTGATAAGGAGAAAACTTATAGGGCGCCTTATTGGGGCTAACCTGAAAATACAACATGTATTGAACCAGAATTATCAGTTGATGCTCGTTGTGAAATACCAAAGTAGAAATATATATCTAAAGATTATAGGTTAGTAAAAGTAGAATAGAAAAATGTAGCAAAAGAAATATCTTACCCACAATTGTTGCGCCACATTTCAATACTAGCATAGAATGTTGACAGTCATCCTCTGCTACTTGTCTGTCTTATGAAAGTACCAGTGTGCAGCATCAGATCCCACCCTATAAACAGAAAGTTCAGGTCCTCAAATAGAGTTCCATATGTAGCTGATTACTTGCCGCAAGACGTATTTTCGAGCAGCAAATTGAATAAATATGCGAACATTCTAAAAAGTGCCATAATGAATGAGAATACCCTCAAGAATCTTACTAATTCAACAATTCTCCAACACTGTACTCAGAACTTCAGATAAATTTTCAAAAGGTGTACTAATATTAACACTCAAAACTGAGTAGTATCCTTCATTATCATTTATAAATTATTTATTTATTTTAATTCTATATGCAAATAAATAAATAAGTATTGTTATCCCATAAAAAATCATTAATTTGATTAAAAATTACAATCTACTAATGATCAGTAATCGTAGTTAACTATCATTATTTCACTCACTTCTTAATAAAAAAATGTGAAGTGAGAAAAATAAATTTTAAACTAAAATTAAAAATTGGAGGAGCTGGTGATACTAAATCCTCATCCACTTCCATACGAAGTAAACAGAATAACTAACTTTTCACTTCTTAGTTCCAGTCCCAAGTAACAAGCAAAAAAGTAAATCTATCCACTTCTCAAAAAGAAATAAACAGAGAAAAAGTGGCCACACTTCCCAGCTCATCTTACTCCAGTTACCAACCCAAGTAAAGAGTGAAAATAAATTCAACCACTTCTCAAAACAAAGTAAACAGAGAAATGAGATCCCATTTTTCAGTTCCATGTGAGGTAAACGGCCTCTTTGGGTCCAGCTTTTTCAATAATATCACTACATAGTACACACATCTTAGTATTATAAGGTCATTATTAAACTTCACACTCTTCTCAAAATTGTTTTGACTTCTGTATGTGCATCAATTAAAGTTCTTGATTACTTAAGGATCATTTTCATCATTTTTTGTGCTGCGATGTGTGTATGTCAAATTGTAATTTAGGCCAATATCAGTCACATGAGGTATACGACCTTCATTTCTCTCACAAGCAAACTTTTGGCACCATTTCTAGGAAAAAAATGAGGAGTCCAAATATGCGACCAATGGATCTGCCATGAAAGGTAATGGCTAGTTAACCATCAACTTATTTGTCAAAAAGAGTAAACAATTATAACTATTAAGAACCAGCAATCAAGCAGCAAATGGAGAAATATATTGATGGAGTGGGAAAAGTAGCACATGCTATCAAGACAAAACTCGAGGATATCGACAAAGATGTATTACTCCTCTCCCATGCCATCCAACCTGTCCTTAGAATATTATATATATTTCAATTGCCTTACATATATTCACTTCCAGAATTTAGCAAACAGAAGCAAACCTGGCTGTCAAAAGGGAACAAGTGTAGACCGGTCAAGGATGGCTATGACTGTGTAAGTTCTTTAACATCGTCATGCCACCACTAAAATGAAAATCTGGAGACTTAAAGAACTTTTCATGATTACAGAAGCTTGAAAAAGAAGCTGAGAGAAAAAATGAACGAGTTTCAGGTACTAATATCCTAACTTATGTTTCCCCCAAAAAAAGAGAGACGTCTTAACTTAACATATATTTTCCTCTTGGATTCTCATAAAGGTATTGCGTGAAAACATCCAAAAGGAGTATAGGGAGATCATTGGGCGAAGGCTCTTTACAGGTCTATAGACTTTTCACTATATTAGTTAAATATTCACAATAACTAAGATTTCTATACTTCTTTTAATAGGACATTTGCTGTTTTGATATAATTTTTCATCTTGGTTTCTTGAACAGTCATGGGAACCCAACCATCTGATGAGGCAAGACTAGACCATCGAAGATTATTGAATGAGATTCCATGGTTCAAACTAGTTGTGGTACTTACCTTGAATGCTAATGATATGTAGATGGTTGACCAACTAATTGAGACTGGAAACAGCGAGCAGATTTTTCAAAAGGCAATTCAGGAAATGGGAAGAGGACAGGTAAGTCATTGCGAAGTAGACTCATCCATAAATTAAGATAGACCAACAAATATATTTTGAGAAATGTAAAGGACACATAGACGAGTGCCTTTAGCTCATCCACACTCCCACGTGGCATTGGATGCAGCTCAAACTCACACAGACAATATTTTATGCACAATTCTAGGTGCATCCAAATGCTCACAAGCCAAGTATATGGCCAAATATAAGAGCATGTGCCTTTAGCATTCCTCTTTTTTTTAAGGCGTCTTCGACATTCTTAGTCTTAGGATTTTGTTCCTAGGAAATGAATTTAAACAAGTAAAGTATCGGAAAAAGCCGTACTCAAGTAGATCTGTAAAGCAATTTCAATACCAAATCTATATCAGGTAGTTGACACAATAAACGAAATTCAAGAGAGGCATGACACTGCTAAGGAAATAGAGAAAAAGCTACTTGATCTGCATCAGGTACGTGTTCTAAACCTACAGTTTCATCTTTCCCCTCTTAAGAACATAGTCTTGCTTCGACACAGATCTTCATGGATATGGCCGTCTTGGTTGAGGCACAAGGGGAGCTATTGGATAATATTGAATGCCAGGTTAGTCTGAATTTGAGATGTCAACTCTTTAACATTTTAAGCTAAACTGACAGAATAGCATTTTCTTTTTAGAAATTGTTATTTTATGTATAAATTGTTCATTCCCCATTCAAACACATTTAACATTTTGTTTAAAGAACGTAGATTTTACTGTAATGTTAAACCTTCTACCGCTAGTCAAGCAATAAAACTTGTGGCTTGAATAACCTTCGGAGAAACAAGCTCTAAGATAGCAGAGAAAACCTCCATAAATCACACTTCTCAGCCTAACCTTCTTATCTACCAATTACTCTGGATTGTTTGTGAAGTATATAGCAGACTATCATGGTATCACCCACTGTCATTAAACATGTGCAATGTAAGTTCATTGCAATCAATCATACATCAAGTATTCATTGTATTCATATCACACCTATTTACTCTGTCCTTTGTACACAGCATAGTTTTCATTTGAGAAAACAGAAATAGCTCTTTATACTGTCTACATATAGCAGATACAATCTAACTAGAAAGAATAGTGGTTGTGGTGACAATGCTCAGATAATAACATGGAGATGATACTCCTGAAGAAGTTGGAACGTCATAGAGATAAAATAAGTGATGCATAGACAAGCATTACACAAAACGAAGAAAAGATGTGTACCTTGATTGAATGGTATGTTGCTAATTTACATGTAGTGTTTCACATTAAGCCACCACAACCACAGGAAAAGTGGATGGAAATTAATTTTGGGGGAGGGGGCTTTAAGTAATGCACAAACAGATACTTTATGCACCAAACTAATTTAAATACACTTAGATAAGCATGTAAATTTTAAGTTTTCTCTTATACTGACATGTTCTGATATCTCAGGTTGCAAATGCTGTGAATCATCATCTGGAACTGATGCTCTCCGCACTGCAAAGAACCTACAAAGTCAAGAAAGTGCATGATAATTGCTATAGTCATTCTTTTATTATGGCAACGATCATAGTACTCCATCTTAAAACCTTGGAGTAAAAAATGATCTTTCATTTAATGAGAACCATAACTTGAACAGCATTTGAAATTTGTAATTGAACTGTTTCCAAATAAATTAAACTTGGAAAGGTCATAAATGAAACAACTCCCAGCCACTAACTTAAATCAAGGGTCATGAGATTCTTTCCAAGTCTAAGCAGGAGGAAAGTATAATTGAACTTCTGGCCTGGTTGTAAGTCGTAATTCATGTTTCTTGTCGAAATAATTTCAGATAACATGTTATAAATCTTCCTAGAGCTGGTGTAGTATGGACGAGTACAGCTCCAGCACCAAACTGATGAATATGGAATCTTCAAATTTATCTTTCAAGGATTCGAATAGTATTATAGTAGACAATGAGGTTTGTGAAACTATCACAAACAAATTATTGACAGATGTTGAGCACTACAATAGCAAAAATGACAGTGATAATGCCTTGGAAGTAAAAAAGAGAAAAAAGAAGTTCATGCTTACTGTGGATGACTTATGTTAACGATCTTCAGGCACAAGAACTTGGATCATTTCCTATCTTACCAGAGCATTAAACATGAGCATACTTAGCTGGAGGTTCAAGGAATGAGCTTAAAACTGTCGCAGTGTGGAGAAATGGACCCAAGAACTCTACAAATTATCACCAAATGACATAGCATATAGAAAGAACTGGTACTTCACAGAAAGAAAAATGTTGTGGTAGAGGTGGCTCTTTTAAAAACAGATGCCCTCAGTACACCAGCACCAAACAGAATATTTGTGCAAAGTTCCTTCTCAGAAACAAAATTTTTGAGCATATGCATGTAGCATATCTTAAGCGACAAGGCTGTAAAGAGCAGCTCGTAAGCAAAACCTATACTTCACTTCAGCCCTCATTTCACCTATCTTTAGAATTGTCAGACTGCTCTCACGTAATGACAAAAACAGCAAGTGTATCTTGCAAACTTACATACCAATTACCTTGTTACCGATCGCAAGCAATTTGGGAATGCACCCTGACATGTCGAAATTAGGCAGTGGTATGGTGCACTATCTAATACATATCAACATGATTTAGGAGATGCCAATTGCTTCCTCAAAGTAAGAAGATGGATATTGATATTGCTCTTACCACTATCCATGCTCATCATGTCACAACTCTAGCATAATTTCTTTAATGCCCCAAACTTCAAGTTGATCGTCAGTCTGCTTGCTCTAATGATATACAACAGTATTCTTTTCAAGCCAAATTTCCAACTGGTAAGAATCCACAACACAAACAATTATATATATATATATATATATATATATATATATGATCTCTTTAATAGCTAATGTCAAAGTCATGCTCCTTGGATTTTACAGTTACAAACTTACAATAATACAGGAATAACAAAAGTATAAAATTTTAACTTATTACGATGATCTTAGGCAAATCCTGAAATGAGACGCCCGTAAAGTGAACTATCAGGTTTAAGATCCAGTTTCAGCATTTCATCATGATGCTTCATGGCCTTCCTTTGTTCTTTTACAGCATAATGGGAACGTGTGGTGATGACAAAGCTTTAATTAGTCAAAACACATTTCGTTTCTGCACATAGTCAAAAACTTCTATAGCATATTCAATCTTTCTCTCATGCAAAAGCCACCTAAGAAGTATATTGTAAGAAGTTACATCCAAACGGCCTCTAACCTTCTAATGGTATCATGTCGTTCAATATGGAGTCAACAAGCCCATTTGCACAAAAGCATTCCATTAACAAGCAATAACATGAAGCTTTTGGCACAATATTGCAATCCAGAGCAGTATTCAACAGATCACCAGCCTCTCCCCACTTACCTCTGATACATTGTACATATTATTTATTTTGAAAAGGTATCACAGGCTCCTATTTAGAGCATCTTTAAGTATTATCCAACTTCTTGAAGGTTCTCCACAACAAATTCCAGTTTAGAACACGTCGAGAACATCACCATTCACTTCAATGCATCATGTTGGCGTCATTCCATATACCTCAACTGCTTGCTGGTTGCTACATTCTCCCAGTGTTCGATGTCATCAACATACCTGCGAATGAGGCATTCTCCAATACCAAATTCTCATTCAATGCCCATTCAATGAGCATTTCTGCTGCATATGTCCTGTTGAACTCACAAAGTTACTTGAGCACACTACTGTAGTTCAAAAGGGAACAGTCGGAATCAACTCCTTCAACACCAATTCCCTCAATTGAAGAAACAACTCGGAGATCACCAAACATTCCACCTCCATCAAGATACAAACTATACATGCAAAACCCTGGATCAACGCCCTTCTCCTGCATTGCAGATAACAGATTGATTGCAACATGAAAATCACTTTCTTTGCAAAACAATCTATTACTAATTCATATGTCTCCAAGCAGCAGTACCAAGAATCCAACAGCAGGATCCAACTTTCCTCCCGTGGCAGAGAAGCAGCGCAAGCAGCACCCAAGTGGCGGGTCCAGCGCAGCCCCAGCTCGTAGGGGGGCAAATAGCTTCGATCAGTTGTTAGAGCTTGACTAGGCTATCTTGGGAGCCACAAAATAGTCGATACTTCCTTCCGCGGCCGGTGAACAAGACTCCCCATCCATTTTCGGTACCGGCGACTAATTCTGGCGAGAATTTAGAATTAAAGAAAGGGGGAATGGCATATCAGCCCCTCCCTACCAAAATTCAGCACACATCAGCCTCTATAATTTTTTCTCTGTCATATCAGCCCCTAGTTGTATAGACCCTAGCTAATTTCCTTATAATCTTATGGGATACTACCATATCAGTCCCTCAAGTGTTGAAACATCCCAAATCAGCCCCCATTTCAAATTTAGGTCGGATCAGCCCCTGGTTACTGTTTGGAGTTTTTTTTTGGACGAAATTGCCCCTATACCCGTTAACACTTCAGACACCGATATCATCCATTTAGCAGCGATCTCGAAAAAACTTTGAACATAAAAATTGTAGATCTCGGAAAGAACTACAACTTTTATGTTGAAAATTTTTCAAAAAAATACTTCAAAAGTTATGTTTTTGAGGTCGGAAGCATAACGGGTCGACCCGACCCGACCCGAAATTGCTACAAATAGTTCGGACATCAAAAACACCTATTTAGAAGCATTTTTTGGAAAAATTTTGAACATAAAAATTGTAGATCTCACCGATATATACAACTTTTATGTTCAGCATTTTTTCAAAAAATACTTCTACGTAGGTGATCTCGGTGTCGGCAACAAAAGAGCAGTTTTGTCCAAAAAAAAAGGTAAACAGTGAATGGGGGGCTGATTTGGACTGTTTTGGAGAGGAGGGGCTGATATGGTATGGGAATTGAAAAGGGGGGGCTGATTTGGTATTTCCCCTAATTTTATCCCAGCAAATATTAAAGGACGAAAATGTCCTTACAAATTTGATTATCTCAACTTTCTTCTCTTCAGCTCCTCACCGTTTCCCAAAGCGGATCCTTGTAGCGCGTCGCATGCGGCCGCGATCTCCGTTGTCGATCAAATTTAGCACCTATCTTGAGATACATTATAAAATTTTCGGTAACTCATTTGATCTATTTTTACGTATTTTTATAAGAAATTTTGAACTACAAAATTATAGATTTTGATGTGATTTATAATTTTTTAGTTGAATATTTTTTGAAAAATATCAAATAGTGTGCCGAATTAATGATAAAAGTTTGATCATTATTTCAACGTACTGTTTGGCATTATTTCGAAAAATGTTCAACTATAAAACTGTAGATCAAATCAAAATTTATAACTTTCTAATTTAAAATTTCTCGTAAAAATGTTTAAAATTAGGTCACATGAATTGCCGTAAGTTTGTATAATATCTTATATTTGTACAAATTTTCGGCAACTCATTCGATTTATTTGTAAGCATTTTTACAAAAAAAAACATCGTATTCAGAAAAAAATTTTTAAAAAAAATTAGATATATGTAATTTACTTTGATTAAGTAATTATCTGAATAAACAAGTATAAATTTATTTTGGAGAGCAGCACAAAATTAGGGACGAATTTGACTCATTCCAATATTTTTTTCTCAACTCTTTTCATAATTAACGGCGATATCGGATTAATATATTGGTCACCAACGCGGACCTCCCAGCTTGATGGACTTATGAGACTGAAAATAATTTGCACTCTGTATCAAAATCTCATCAATGACTAATGGATGCTTGCTAAAGACGAGCTTGCTTGCCACCTCCTAAATCCACAACTTGCTTGCCTCCTCCAGACGAACTATGTCGGTTTCCTGGCAAGCTGACTTAATAATTTCAACTATTGAAAACACTAAGTTAGTTCGTCAGTTTATAAACATAACTTGCATGTAACACTAACATAGCTCGCGCTGTACACTAACATATAGCTTGTAGGCCTAATAAGCTCGTCCATATATTTCAGCCCAAACACTAATATAGAAGAAGTTGATTAGTGACAAATACCAAGTGGTTGATTTGCGGAAATAAGATATCATATATTAATAAATATAGACGAGATCGTGTTTCCTCAAATCAACCCCTTTTTTTTTCACTCAGCACATGTTATTTTAACGTTTGAACTGAAGGATTCCGGATTGGCTGTATTAGTGTTCTCGCGAACTACGTTAGTGTTCAGTACGAGTTATATTAGTGTCACGGTCGAGCTATATTTGTATCATGACGAGCTAAATAGTGTTTTCGGTAGTTGAAAACACTAAGTTAGCTCATCAGGACACTAATATAGCTCCTCCATACACTAATATAGCTCACTAAACACTAACATTGCTCACCATAACACTAACATAGCTCGCCCATACTCTTCCGACACATTTCAACCCAAACACTATGATACAAATACTGATAACACTATACTAATCGTCTCATATACTAAATTAGCCATATGGAGTAATTTCGAGTTTTAGACAATGAGCTTATTTGAAAATTTTCAAAAGACAACGGCTTATTAGTACAAGTTTTAAAAAGTCGGAGACTGATTTGAAATTATTTCTTAATTGATTAATAAGGAGAAGAAGAATGAAGGAAGGAATAACAAGAGATATATCAATAGTGGCAATCGTTACAATCAAAAGTTTATTGGTTCCATTTTTAGACTGACGCTTTTTTTTTTAACCTTCTATATTGGAAGCAACGAGAAAAAGATACTAAGTTGTGTCCGGACACAAACATAGCTCGCCCATAACACTAAAATAGTTCGGGCTGGACACTATCGTAACGCATCCTAACACTAATATAATTCGCGAGAACACTAATTAGCTTGCGTTTAACACTAACAACTCACCGTGACACTAATATAACTCGTACTGAACACTAAATTAGCTCGCGAGAACACTAATATAGCTAATCCGAAATATTAAGTTCAAACGATTAGAAAAAAAAGGGGCTGATTTGATGAAACAAGATCTCATATATATGTATTAATAGATGATATCTTGTTTCCGCAAATCAGCCCCTTAGTAGTTATCGCTAATCAACTCCTGCGATATTAGTATTTGGGCTGAAATATACGGGGCGAACTATATCAGGCCTGCAAATTATGTTAGTGGTTAACGTGAGATATGTTAATGTTACGAGCAAGCTATGTTTATAAATTGACGAGCTAACTTAGTGTTTTCACTGTTGAAAATAATAGGTTAGCTTGTCAGGACACCAACATAGCTTGCCCAGAAGAGGCAAGTAAGTTGTGGATCTACTATTTAGGAGGCGGCAAGCAAGCTCGTCTTTAGCAAACGATTATGCAGTAGTCAGTGATGAGATTTTGGACTGAGTGCAAATTATTTTCAGTCTCACAAGCTCATCAAGCTCAGAGGTCCACGCTTGTGACCCATATATTAGTCCGATATTGCTGTTAGTTATGAAAAGATTTGAGAAAAAATATTAAAATAATTTCAAATTCTTCCCTAATTTTTTACATATATTAGTCTGATATTGCTGTTAGTTATGAAAAGATTTGAGAAAAAATATTAAAATAATTTCAAATTCTTCCCTAATTTTTTACTACCCTCCAAAATAAACTCATACTTTTTTATTTAGATAATTACTTAATCAAAGTAAAATATGTATACCTAAGTTATTTTTAAAAATTTTCTGAATACAAAAAATAGATTTGATTTTCTCAAAAAGTTTTGTATTGATTTTTTTTTAAAAAAAACTTATAAATAATTATTTTAAGGCTCCAAATCTTTACTTGTTAGAAACATATTGGACTCTTAAAATATACATTCAAATTATTTTTTTGAAAAGGTTTTTAACACAAATGTTGTAGAGCACGTCAAAATTTATTTTCTTTGCATTCAATTTTTTTTTAAAAAAATACTTGTGTGTGTGTGTGTATATATATATGAAGTGATTATATAATTTTTTTTTAAAAAACTCATAAATTTATTTGATAGAACTATACGAAATATTTATTTTTTCCGTAAAATCCCACAAAAATTTTGAAAATAGGGTGGTGAAATGAATTTGGTAAAGTAATTTGGCTGTGAAGTAAAGTAGATGGCAGTCTTGTAATTTCTTCAAATGTTAAGGTAAGTTAGATAAACTTTTGAAAACGTTTTTGAAACAGTAAAACAGGGGCTGATATGGCAGGTTGTAAGATTCGGGGGCTGATTTGTAAGGAAAGATGGTTTTGAGGAGCTGTCTTAGCATTTTCCCATTAAAAAATTAGGAGGCTCCACTCTCCAGCGAGCCGCTGGCCAGCACAATTGTGAGATAAGAGAAAAAAGAAAAGAGCGGGGATTTTGTCGCAACATCCGTTTAAAATATCTATTTAAAAATATTTTATAAAAACAATTTGAAGATAAAATTTTCAGATTTCGATGATATCTATAACTTTCATTGTTTGAGTTTTTCCAAATAATACTTCTAATAGGTATTTCGGGACCGGAAGTGTTAATGGTCGACCATCCAACATGTTGAAATAGAAAAACTCTAAAAATAACTATTTAAAAATATTTTTTTGGAAAAAACTCAAAACATAAAAGTTGTAGATCTCATTGAGATCTACAACTTTGATGTTAAAAACTTTTTTAAAAATCCTTCTAAATTGATGTTTTGGGGCTCCGAAATATTAACACGTATAAGATCATTTTTGTCAAAAAATTAAAAATAGTATTTGGGGGAAGAGTAAGAATCTTGGCAGGAGGACTGATAAGTAAAAAAAAAAACAAACATTGTAGGGGGCTGAACAGTAAATCTTCCAACTGACAATACCACTACAGACCAACCCGTGAAGGGCTGGCTTGATTTGACTTTTACGGATGCTTTGTTAGAAAAAGAAAAATAAATGGTGATGTTCTTCTCCTCTGCTTCTCTCTCTCGTTTCTCTCCTCTGCTTCACTCTCTCGGTTGCCTCTATCTCTCGCTCTATCAGGTCTCCGGTGATGTGTCATCGTACCTCATTTGAGAATGCTGGTGACTCATTTGGGAATCACGGGATCTACTTCTAATCCCAAAGCAGCTGGATCTACTGCCGAATCACAGGCCACGATTAGAGACACTCCCATATCTATGCCTCCTCCAATCAAACCTCCTATCAATCCAAAGTTTATTCCCCAACGGGGTCCTTCTCTTATGCATATCTCTTCTCCTATTTATATTTTACATTCTCCTTCATTTTTTTCTTATTTTTAATTTTTCAAAATAAAATTTTTGCCTTTTAGTTTTTCTTCATTTGAGTTGCTTTTTCTCATTTCTTCTTGCATTTATTTATGTGTTTTCTACCTTTTCCACAAGCTTCAAATTCATAAAACGCAAGCTTCAGTTGGACTTTAAATCTATCAAAAATATTGTAAAATTGCTCCGATCTACAGGTCGACCTTTTAATGTGCATTTAACTTCAATTTAATAATTTTGACCTGCAAACAACCAACAAATAATAAAATTAGTATACAATCAATGCTAAATTTATGTATAAAATTTATGCTTATCAGGAAGATATTGAACCATCAAAGATCCAGGAACCTGACACAGCTGTGGCAAGTGCTGATGAAGACAATAGAAAAGATGTCAGTATCTGAAGAAAATTGGGAGAAAGTTAGTGCCTTGCATGTTATAACGGAGGAGAAGAAATGTAGAACAATCATATTGGTTGGAACTTGTAGGCACTCTCAATATGGGAGAGCTATCCCAGTCAGCATACCTATTGAGACAGGTGCAAAACAAATATTATTCAAGCCCCGATTATGCAACGATGCAATGGCAAATATGGAGTGCCCCTGTAATTGTTGAGTTGGGAGGATAATGTACAGTAAACAACCATTATAAAGTCTATAAATTTCTATGGGAGATGCAGTATCACAAATTTAACTACATGTTCAGGATTCTTGACAAATTGGGGTACGATCTGGTATTGGGCTATGATCACTTTTCAATTAGAAAAGCAATTGATCACTTTTCAAAAAGATGGTCGAACTATGGAAATCAATGGTATTAATGCTGTGGATCATGTTAATGTCTTGTAAAAAAACAGTTTTTCTTACTTAGGAAAGGTAGTGCTGGTTATTTGCTTTCATTAGAAACAGCAAAACATCAATGAAGCTTCATTACCCTTCCTTTACAATTGCTAGCAGAATATGAAGATGTCTTTCAGGAACCATCTCAATTACCACCCAAGAGAATATTTGATCATGGCATTCCTTTGTTACCCGATACCTCTCCAATCAATCTTAGATCATATATATATTCTCCAGCTCAAAGGGAGGAGAAAGGTAAGTGGAAGAGCCTTTGCAAAATCAGGTTATGCAATACAGTCAGTCTCCATTTGCAGCCCCAGTTCTCCTAGTAAAAAAGAAACTCATCTTGGAGAATGTGCATTGATTATAGAAAACTGAATGATGTGACAGTCAAAGACAGATTCCCAATACCAATGATAGATGACCTTTTGGATGAATTGTATGGCTCTCGAGTGTACTAAAAAAATTGACGTAACATAGGAGTACCATCAAAATATAGTGAAGGAGGAAAACATATACAAGACAACATTTAGAACTCATAGTGGTCATTATAAATGGAGGGTAATGCCATTCGGGTTGACAAATGCACCTGCAACTTTCTAAGAATTGATGAATGAGGTTTTCTCTTCTTATTTGAGAAAATTTATATTAGCTTTTTATTTTTTATGATATACTTGTGTTGAGCAGGGATGAGGAAGAGCATTTATATCATCTAGGATTGACTCTTTCTACGTTGAGACAGAACTGACTATATGCCAAGAAGACTAAGTGATCTTTTCTGAAAGATCATGTTGAATATTTGAGATATATAGTTTCTAGCCAAGGACTTGCTACCGATCAAAGCAAGGTTGAAGCTATGCCAAATTGGCCTATACCTAGGAATGTCAAGCAGCTAAGGGGTTTCTTGGACTCACCGGGTATTACAGGAGGTTTGTAGCTAGATATGCTATTATCAGTTAACCTCTTACTGATTTACTCAAGGTGTTTCAAGTGGTCTAATGAAGCTGAAATAGCTTGTCATAGACTCAAGGAAGCCATGACCATTGCACCTGTACTAGCTTTACCTAATGTTAGCCAACCCTTTGTTCTCGAAACTAATGCTTCACATGATAGTATAGGTGCTGTGTTGATGCAGGAAAGTAGACCTAATGCTTTTCTTAGCCATAAATTTGGGGTCAAGAATGTTGAAAGGCCAACAAAGCACCTATACCATTATGTAAAGCATAAATTTGGGGTCAAGAATGCAGGGTGGTAGAAATCAATAGGTCCACGTGATTTCTAGGAAGTGATAAGAATGCTGTGTTGAAGTAGAAATTTCTGGCTTAAATTAGCCAACCCTTTTGTTCTAGGAAGTGATAGGAAAGTCTTTTGTCTGATCTATGGTTAAGCAAATCTAGACCGGATCAAATTGAATATCGAAAGTGTTGGTTGTCCATACCGAAGACCAGAATGAATTTGATTCGGTCCGGACCGGACCGAATCAATTGATTATAACTAGCATATGAACACCACCTATTTATCAGTTAGGGACTATTTATTTTGAGTGGAAAGTAGAAAATAAAAAAAATAGTAAAGTTAAAAGCAAAAGAAAAGTGATAAAAAAAACAGTACGGTGGAAAGTGCTGGAAAAGTGATAAAAAATTAGTTTTGAGTTTTTAATGCTCACTTTGAATTGTGAAGTAGGAAGAAAGTAATATAAAAATATTTTATGTAAATATAAATATAGCAGGTTGAAAGTAATTTAATAAAATTTATTTAAATTTATTCTATAATTAAAAATAATATTTTTAACAATATATTTATATTTATTATTAATAATTATAAAAATATGATGTAGTTTATTTAGCTAATCTTATTTAGTACTATTTATTTATTTTTTTAAAAATAATCTTTAACATTATTTTAAAATTAAAAAGTATGCCAATCTTGCTACCTCATATACTCCTCCACCTTTGGAGGATCATGGATCTCATAGAGTTGCAGGGTGCTGTGCTTATTTCTATTTTGCTCTTCCTTCTGAGTAAATAATATTTATTATTTATATCTATAATAAAATTATTTTTTAATTAAAGATATAAATTTATTAATTATTATTATTTATTTATTATTACTTTATATCTATAAATAAAATCTGTAATATTTGCTAATTATAAAATATTAATATTTAACTTTTTTAGAAATAATAATGATTAATAACCATCACTAAATATCAATTACTGTTACTTTCCTTCTATTTCTAACTTTTGATAATAAAATGAAAAAAATAAAATAAAATGATATAGAGAATGGAAAGTAAAAGAAAAATCTGCTTATCACTTTTCCACTTCTCTATTGAATATAAATAAAAAAGTGAACTTTCAAACTTTCTATAAATAAAAGACAAATATCCTTTTTAGCCTCTAAACTTTACAAAAAGTGCCTCTATAACCATTAATTTTAAAATATACTTGCGATAACCCTAAATTACGAAAAAATACCCACAATAATTTTACCGTCAATTTTTTCGTCCGCAGCAGTTAATTCGCTGATATTGCATTTTGTTTAACTATTTTTTATATTTTAATTATTTTATTTAACTTTATAAAGGACAAAAATGTCGGAGGAGAGGTTTATTCCTAACAAAGTAATTAAACCAGTCCAACTACTCGAAAACTCGAATGATGCTAACATATCAAAAGGAATGCGACTTGTATGCCAAGATTATCATTTTATGAGCATTCGAGCAGTTAACGTGCCTACTTTTCTGTCTCTCGCTTTGACTTTTTTTGCAAAGATATAAGTAGGTAATTCACCTTAGAATAAAGAAATAAGATAAATATAATTCTTAATGGTTATTTGGACTCTAAAAAATTCACAATTAATATGATATTGTTCACATCAATTTAAAGGATAATGACATATCAGCCCCCAATTTCAAATTTTCATTCCAAATCAGCCCCCCATTTCAAAAAACGTCAATTTCAGCCCCTCATTTACTATTTAGATTTTTTTCGAACAAAATATTCCTGACTGTCGGATGCCTAAAACACCTATCTTAAAGTATTTTTTGAAAAAATTTCAACATGAAAGTTGTAGATCTCAACGAGATTTACAACATTTATGTTGAAAATTTTTCCAAAAAATATTTCTAAATTGATGTTTTTGGCGTCTGAACTGTTCAGCAGATTACGGATCGACCCGTTAACAGTTCGGACCCCGGAAGCACCTGTTAGGAAGCATTTTTTTTGAAAAATTTTTCAATATGAAAGTTATATATCTTGTCGAGATCTACAATTTTGATGTTAAATTTTTTTTCAAAAAATATTTATAAATAGATATTTTTGACGTCCAAACTGTTAACAGATATAGAAATATTTTCGTCCGAAAAAAGTCCAAACAGTAGTTGGGAGGCTGAAACGACCGTTTTTTTGAAACGGGGGCTGATTTGGGTGTTTGTAAACAATGGGGGCTGATATGTTATTAGCCCTCAATTTAACATATAGGCCTAAAAAATTAATAAATATTTAAAATTAGATATTCTTGTTTTAATTTTTAAAATAATTACTTTTTATTTAAAATACTAATATAAAGTAATCTTTTCAGATATTAATAATAAGATAATAAAAAAATAGATTGATATTAATAAAATCATATCAATCTAAATTTTAAATGTTAAAAGTAACATTTCCCAGTATTAAACTAGTCAAGCTGCTGGAGTAGCTCCAGCAGCTCGAATGATCCCAATTCCTAGCATAGCACAAAACTACAAAAGTAATGTCACTCAAGCCTACAAGAATATCATTTATGAACCGTGATCCCTCCATCAGTCCTCCCTCTCTCCACACCCTCTCTTTCAGGCGATGGCGCCGCCTCAACTGGCCAACTAAGCTTTCTTCATCCGTCGATCGCGCGGCCTCCAGCTTGATGACGGTGCCGACCACGGTATCTATCCCCGCCGTTTGCGCGGCGGGGCGGCGGGGATAAACTTTTTCTTTATATTCTTCGTTTTTAAAAATAAGTTGTGCTTCCATTGTCCTAGTTTCACAGTACGTGAGGGCAATGGAACCTACTGGGTAAATATGTAAAGGTGTTATATGAAAACCTTTCTGCTTCTAAACACATTTGAAAATACGGTGATTTTAACATGGTATAATTATAGTTTGGACTTGGAGGAGTAAATTAGTTTCAAAAAATGCTTAAAATTACTGGACTAGAACTGCTAATTATTATATAGGTTTGTTTCTCATTTGGTGTCTTCGGTAGAAATAAACGACATAGTTTTCTTTGGTTCCTGTCTACTACTAGATTTGTGTGTCGATTAGTCACCTTCTAATATTTTTAATTGTCTATAGATTCCATGGGCGACCTTTTCGTGACTTAATCCTTATTCCAGGTTTTGTTCAAGTTCCATGCTCAGCATCCCACAAAAACTTGGTCTTGAGAAATATTCTCTCTTGTAAATTATGAAGGTAGTAAGCCAATTTTCATGGATCCATATTGATCAAACTTAATTATGTAAGAGCTTTTCCTATGAAGAGTGCTGATTAAATGTTTCAGGACATCATCGGACACTTGGTTCCTCTCCAACAGAATCCTGTTAATGATAGTCCGGTCAGGAAAATACCAATATATGTCGGACTTAACATGGTAGGTCGTGAATGTCTCCCGACAGTGGACAAGAGGGTCAGCCGCAAGCATATAAGTCTACATGCATCAGTTGGTGGTAGTGTAGAAGTTGTCAATGTAAGTAGCTAACTTCAAATTCGAAAAAGGCTTATATTGTAACATAGTTGTATCACTTTTTACCAAGTTTTCCGTGCCGTGCCGAGCTCGAGTTTCACATAGCGTATTTGCTGCTTAATCTCCATTTTTGTTAAGCCTTGTTTGCCTTATTTCCTTCCTTTCTCCTAAGGTAGTCTAGCATCACGTAAGTCAAAACCATCGTATTGTTTTTCTGTAGGACAACCCTCGTCACCAATATAGCCCTCTTTTGCATATGCACTTTTGCAGACTTCCCCAAACGTAGGTGCATTTTCATAGCGTCACGAAGCTCAACACCACAATTATTGTAAGGTTTAACATCTGGAAAGCCTACTGCTAAATGTTGTTTTAGCCAAGAAACTCCATCTCCCTTTCCATGGAAATTACAGTAATTACATTTCCATGTTGCCAACCAATATAATTGATTGATTGACTTTTTGGTGTTGCCATGGAGTCAAATAGTTGAAGTATGAACAATTTGTGACTTCGAGTATAAACTATGAATTGATTTGAATAAGAAACTCTTAGAAACTCACCCTTATTTATAGACTTTTAAACGTATTTTTAATTTTTTTAAAATTAAAAAAAATGATTTGCGTGTGCACTTCCGGTGCACGCACAGAGTCAACCCTAGGGCTGGCTTTAGGTAGCCGCCCGTGAATGACGGTCTATTTGACCGCCCTTCACGGGTGGCCCTATTAAAAAAAAGAAAGAAATATGATGTGCCGGACTGTGCCGCCCGGCAGTTGGGCTCAGCACGGCCGATGCGCTAGAAACGCTGGCACGGCACAGTGGGGCCCGGCACGACCGATACACGCAAACACGACACTGGCACGTGTTGGGCGACACTCGCGGAAGCCCTGCTTTTAACGGATGTTGTTGCAAAGATTTAAAAAAAAAAAAATCTTTAATTTCTCACATGCTTTTTGCTCACCAA
Source organism: Xerophyta viscosa (assembly GCA_002076135.1). Taxonomy (NCBI): domain Eukaryota; kingdom Viridiplantae; phylum Streptophyta; class Magnoliopsida; order Pandanales; family Velloziaceae; genus Xerophyta; species Xerophyta viscosa. Next base: position 151,347 of record MJHO01000143.1, read on the forward strand.
TCATGACTTGAATTCTTTTGAAAATCTTTAACTTTATGCAGTTCTTGAAATGTTTGAGTTCACTTAAAAATTATTTACTGCAAGTTCAATTGCATTACTGTTGCATTCCTACTTTTATAAGAGCTAAAAGATGCATACAATTTACTTGTAACACTTAATGACTTTAGGAAGGACTGAATCCAATTATCTTTAGATCTGGGAGCGAAAGAAGGAAGTTGGGCAATCAAGATAAAATCATGCTTAGTCATGATGACATTCTTGAGTTGATCCCTGGAAATCACCTTTTTAAGTATGAAGAAATTCAGGGCGCGCATGGACAGTTGGAAGAAATGAAATCAAGCTTGTCATCTCACGGGAAGAGGCCTAATAGGGAGGAAATTCTAATTAGCAAAAGGAGTCGACAGACTGTTGATGCCAGTGCATTCTACGCAACTACAAAAGTACTTTCTTGAACTTATCATTACAACTTGGCATAAATCAATGTGCCAGTTTCAAGACTTTTTCATGTGTTAATGTAGTCGGCAATATAAGTGCTTTCTCCCAGATTATGAAAACCTTAACATTTTACACCTACCCATGAAGATCTTTGCTTTTCGCTTCGTAGTGTTTGATGTTCAATGGCATTTATACTTATCTAAAAGATGATTAATGTGCCAGTTTCAAGACTTTTCATGTGTTTAATGTAGTTGGCAATATAAGTACTTTCTCCCAGATTATAAAACCTTAACATTTTACACCTACCCATGAAGATCTTTGCTTTTCGCTTCATAGTGTTTGATGTTCGATGGCATTTATACTTATCTAAAAGATGATTATACTAATGTAGCGTGCGTGTAGCTCGCCAATAGTTTTTATAGAATAATATATGGACTATATACTGTAAAACAAAAATTAAATCAATCTCTCTTCTCACTAATATAGAAGATACACTCATACAAATCCATTCTATAATCCAATTACCAGCAATTTACTAATTAAAGAAACTTAAAATTCGCAAACATATAAAATGGTAAGAGAAAATCTAGATTGAGGCTAAAATTGGGGTAACAATAAAGAAAGTCTATTTGTAGCTCCTGTTGATGGAGAAATCACAATAATCATACGCACTATTTCCGGAGAGACCAACAACTATGAGGAAGGCCTGAATCCAAACAAAGTGGGAAACAGAATATCCAACTAATGGATCATGGATTGTAGGGTACAGCATGAAAGTCCAAGTTCAAAACTTCCAGCAGTACTTCATATTGATTTAGGATAAATTGTCCATGTGCTAATGTGCTTGAACACTTATGTTTGGAAGGTTTATTTATTGCGAAATTCCCTTTAGTAGATTCTATATTTCTTTTCAACATACGCAGACCAGATATATGGGAGGGAAGTTACTTTCGTTCGTAAGCTGCTTATTCTTTTTTAAAGGATTATCCATTGTATCTTAGTCCCGTGTTTTTAAAAGCACTTAAAAGTGCTGTTTCAGTTAGATCTCCTTTCTCACATGTCCAACTAATGTTCCTTTTTTTTGTTTTTTTTTAACCTAGTATACATCCCATTCATGATTTTTTTTTTTTTTTTTTTTTTTGTGTGTGTGTGTGTGTGCATTCCTAACCTTTACTGAAACTGTAAAGATCTGTGATAACACTTGACTGTTCAGTTCAATCAGTTCTGTAGCATGGTATTGCTTTTGTCAAATGACCGATAGCTTTAGTTTTTACTTTCCAAGTTAGGTCTTTACTTGATGATTCTTTGTGCTAAACTGCTAATATATCTTATTGCTCAGTAAAATCTTTTAAAGTGCATCAGAATTATCTACTCAAATATTTTGATTCTGTTGCAGGACATGGAGAAAGGAAACAAGGTGCAGGCTGTGATGTCAGCACACGACAAATCCAGTTTTTCTCAGGTCAAACCGATCTGTTTGTCTGCTGACACAGAGACCCTTCGTCATTTTCATGTCTCTAGGGATAAGTTATCTTTCATCTTCCGACTACTACAAGTTCAAGGACTTCCAGCATGGGCAAATTCTTCATGTGTCAATATTGAAGATGTCATACAGGTTTAACTGCTTTTAGTCCAAAAAAGAAAATATCGCTAGCTTGGTTTGGTAAACTGATCCTGACCCCTGACTTGTTTTTGTATTGGCATTGCACATGGTTTTACTTGCTGGTTAGTATGCCTTTACCGGGCTTGTTATCGGCATGGTGTGAAGCAACACGGCACGACATGTGGGAAAAACTTTATATTTGAATTTTAAAATTAATTTAAATTTCTTTAGTTTTTCTTTTGAAATTGATGAAGATTTGTGTTTTGGCACGATTGGGGCATGGCATAATCAGCACGGTTGGCACGTGCAGTGATATGAGTTTACTGAAACTCGGTTGGGCACTGAAAACCTTGGTACTAGAAGGCGTTTGTTTCTACGTAAATAAGCCAAGTTCATGCTTAGTCATAAAGAGTAGTTAAGGTATGTGAGCACCTTCACTTTGTTCAAACCAAGGGTATTAAGATCACCATGAATAATTGAAATAATATGTTAGTGAGTATTGAGTCTCCAACTGCTGTAATTTTTCATACCCATATTTGATGGAGACCAAACCAGGTAACTCAATTGTATAGACGTTCATCATTTTAAACTTTTGTAATGGAATTGAGAACCTCAGTTCGTGTAAAGTGGGGTTCTCCAACACTCTCATAAGGAAACTGATCTCAAAGTTGTGAACTTTCCTCGTGGTAATAAAAATCATGGTCGGAAGCTCCCAAGATTTTGTTTCAAAGCACCTTTTAGTGGCTTGTAAGGTGTCCAGTCAGGATCTAACTACCCAAGAGGTAATGGTTAAAATCGAAGAAGTTATTAAAAGCATAGACTTGCATGTGATTCACCTACGACTCTTTACTCTGCAAGGCGGGTGAAAGTTGATATCATTAGAAGTTCTTTAGGATTATGGAAATGAAAATTGAAAAGCTTGATCAAGGGTCTACATCTGATGTAGCTTTAGTTTTATTATGGCATGTAGCATCACTTAACGTGAACTTATATACATTTCTTGTTGTCCTCATTCGCATTTAAGTTGTTTTTATATGCACTAATGCCTGTAAGGGCCTGGAAGTTAATTTTCTGGCTTATCCAAAGTTATAGGCTCTGTGATTCTGGTGGAACCAAATTTGTTTTCTGTGATATGTTTGTGCTGATTCTGGTGAAACTATGTTGCCAGTATATTTCCCGTTTAGTTTGCATTTCCAGTTTGGTTTAGAGTTCTGGTAGCTGATTACCAGGTTCCTAGGTGGTGTTTTGTGTTCTTGCACCTCATGTATGGTTTATTGCTGCCCTTTGTTACTTTCCTGCCTTTTGTTACTGTGCTTGTGTAGGCGAAGCCATTAATTAATCTTTCTCAGTTTCCCCTGTGATCAACTAGAGGTCCATCCTTTAATGTTTGTCAAAGGAAGCTTTCTTTTCTTCTATATAGTTCCTTGAATCTTATATGCAAATCTCGTTATGATATGCATGCTTTCATCTAATTTGTGATAATGTGTCTTGGCATATATAAAAGCCAGTGATTGTGCATCTGCAAATGAACAGGGAAATGTCCTTATTGCAATTCTTTCCAATTACATGGTGGATATGGATTGGTTGCTCTCAGGTAAGTGCTTCTATAAGTAGCACATCCCATCCCTCTTTGTTTTTGTTCTTGGCCTTGCCACAAAATAAAAACCAGTATACACATTACTATGTTTGCATTATACACATTATTATCTTTGCTAATACCTCGTTTAATTTGGTTTGCTGTGTGTAATAATATAGCACTGTTTTCATTTATTAGGTATCTGATGTTTTTCTTTATTTTTTTTTTCGGTTAATATTCACAGCATGCTCAAACTTAAGAAAGATCCCTCACGTGCTTATTCTCCATGGAGAAAGCAGTGGCCGCTTGGAGGTTTCATATCCCAATTCTAGTAGATTTGTTATTTCATTTTTCTTTCTTCTTGAGTAAAATTTTTTTTTTGTTATATGTGCTTCTTGTAGATGAATAAACCTAAGAATTGGATACTTCACAAGCCGCCTCTTCCAATTTCATATGGAACACACCATTCAAAGGCCATGATCCTTGTATATCCAAAAGGAGTTCGCGTTATTGTACATACAGCAAATTTGATTATGTTGATTGGAACAACAAGAGCCAAGGTCTGTGGATGCAAGATTTCCCTTGGAAGGATCCGCAGGACCTTAATAAAGGAAGTCCATTTGAAAATGACTTGGTCGATTATCTAAAGGCCTTGAAGGTATTTGCTTTGGTATTTGATACTAGCTTATGTTGCAAAAATTCTGTGGGCATAAAATATGCAGAAATATGTACTTGCTCCATACATGAAATGATTGCAAAAAAGAAGAAATGGCTTGATGAGTTCTTAGATATTTACTTTAATGTCTTAGGAAGTTCGGTTACCAGTTTTATTAAATTCTGGAAGAGCTTTTTATGACTTCCTTTTGTTTCCTTTTTTTTTTTCCTTTATTTTTACACTTGTGTTGTACTTAATGGTGGGAGCTGTGAAAGTCTAACATAACGTACATCAAAAAATTTCAGTCACTCACCTATCTATATTTTGATCTTGCAGTGGCCTGAGTTCCGTGCTAATCTGCCTAATATCGGTGATATCAATGTTAATGCATCTTTTTTTAGCAGATTTGACTATAGCAGTGCGCTGGTATGTTAATTCTCATGCGTATGGTTATACTTTTAATACATTAATGATGCTTCCCTCCATTTTGTGCAATTTCACCATGGCGGCCAATGTGTATTTTCCTATCAACTTGAGGTTTTCATTTTTTGCCCTTTAAAAAACCATTGGTACTAAGTATCGATATGAGTTTTGTAAAGTTATTCCAGTTTGGAGTCAGTAAGAAAGCGGTATGTTCAATATTCACATGTGTTAAAAGCAGGGCTTGACGTGCCGGGCGACACTACTAAGTATAGATATGAGTTTTGTAAAGTTATTCCAGTTTGGAGTCACTAAGAAAGCCATATGCTCACTATTCACATGTGTTCGTTTCGGTTGGCACGGAGGCTCGGTGCCGAGACTGTTAAGAGAGAGAGAGAGAGAGAGAGAGAGAGAGAGAGAGAGAGAAGAAGAAGAGAAGAAGAGGCGCCGCATCCTCTTTTCTCTTTCTCTTGTTCCTTGCCTTTCTTTTCCAGCACGCGGCACTTTCTTCTTCTAAGTAGTGCTGCCCCAGGCAGCTGTTACTTTCAGAAAAAAAAAAAAAAAAAAACTTAAGCCGTGCCGGCCCATGTAGGGCTGAATTTTTTTATGATTTTAGTTTTTATTTTGTTTTTACAAATAATTTAAAGTAAAAAAACTACGGATCGGCACGGTCGACATGTCACGATCGGCACGGTCAGCAAGTCTCGAGTTTTGAATTCACCGAAACTCGCACTACACGGCACGAAAAACCTTGGCTAAAAGTTCTTTTCCAGTTCTGAGCTTTACGGTTATTTCTGAGTAAATGATTTCTGATGTTATTTGGGGGTTGCTTTGTGCATCCAAATATTTTAAGTGCATAGTGCAAGTTATTTTTTTGCTCATTTGTGCAGTAATAGATTGTTTTTCACATTTCTTATGCTATCAAAATTACAATATGTCTGGTAGTAGAGACAACAGTCTTATTTATTGCTTAAAGATATCTAAAGATGATCCGTGGTGCAAGTTTTATATATATATATATATATATATATATCTATCTATCTGTGTGTGTGTGTGTGTGTGTGTGTGTGTGGCCATTGATTATATTTTTCTTTTAGTATACTGATTTTCGGGCCCACTATTATCACTTAATACATTCCAACAATATTAATTCTTTGACCATCCCCTGTTTATCTACGCTTATTAGTTTGATTATCTCTCAAACCGACTTGATGCTTCCTACGCCATGTCAGCCTCCTATCAGTTAATGTTTAGCCTGATATATTCACTTTTTAGAGAATTGCATAGATCTTGAAATGTAAAAGTAACATGGCTAATAAAATAGGTTTCATGCAATTCTTTTTTTTTTTAAAAACGTTAACCTATTCTATAAGATGTTCCTAATTATGTTGCTTTCCTGCATTAGTCCAATGCCTCTATTAGGCCTACATTTCTTTATTTTATTTTATTTTATTTTGTGTTTGGTTGCATCTTCTGTTCCTAATCATGTAGAACTTTGCCTTATTAGGTCAGGCTGGTAGCTTCCGTTCCTGGCTACCATATGGGATCCAATCTCAGAAAGTGGGGCCATATGAAACTACGGAGCATTCTCGAGGAATGTACTTTTGACAAGGAATTTTGTCAGTCACCTCTTATATACCAAGTAAGACTACTTTACGATTTGACTCTGGATCTTGCATTCTTGCTTTAGTTTTGAGAATTACATGGTAGAAGCTGAGAGGCTTCTACAAATAATCTGTATTCCCTTTATGCATAATATTTTGAACTATCAAGTGTCAATGGGCAATAAAAGTTTTATTTATTCAATTATTTTTAGATTTGCTATGCGTGTGAGGTTCGAGCCAATGAGCACAATGAACCATATAAGTTCATTGTTTATTCCTGCATGCGTCTGTAAAAGTGATGGGAAGAATTGACCTGAAATTATCCTTGACAGTCTTGGTTACTTTCTGCATCTTTATTGTAACTGTATGTCATTTATATAGTTAGTGAATATCTGTTGGTGGTAAATATAGTTTGCTCGACACTGTTTTTCTATGTTTCTAGTTTGTAGTAATGACATGACAATTATGGTCCCTACTTACGCATATTTAGTATTTCGAAAAAGAAAATTATGCATATTCAGCTGCAAAGTGTACAAGTGGTCCCAAAATATTGAACAACACCTGCTTAATCTGATACAAGGGTTCAAAGTTAACTTCTTTCTACTTCTGCAGTGCACTTCACTTGTAGTTGTGTAATACTTGATCTGAATCACTTCCATCATGAAATTGATTTTCTCATTAAGCTATAGTTAGTGTAATAGATGTTTTTGGGAGAAAAGTGTATTTTTAATAATCAACGTCTAAATTAACTAAATGTAGTGCATCCATGCAGTTCTCTTCCCTTGGTTCATTGGATGAGAAGTGGTTGGCTGAATTTGCAGTATCAACTTCATCAGGAAAAACAAGTGATAGATCACCATTGGGGTTGGGGAAACCTCTTATTATATGGCCAACTGTAGAGGATGTTAGATGCTCTATTGAGGTATGACGATCAAACTAAGGTTTTTCGTGCCGTGCCGAGCCGAGTTTCAGTAAATTCAAAACTCAAGACCTGCTAACCATGCCTATCCGTTTCAGATATTATTTATTATAGTTATATTTATATTAGGATTAAAACTAAAAAATATAAATAAAATTTTATTATTTAAAATTTGAATACAAATAAATTAAAATAATTTATAAAAAAAGGTTCGCACGCCGCGCGCAGATGCGAAACAGGTCCGCGCATCGCGAGGACCCGAAATGGGCACGCACAGGCGCATGGCCAAAAATGCATTGTTCATCTTCCGCGAGGAAGAGGAACAATGCATTTAGCGCACTTTACCAAAAAAAAAAAAAGAAAGAAAAAGAAGAGACACTTGGTGCCGCATCCCCACGGATCTGGCATATTTCGGACGGCACGGCGCGTGCTGCTCGAAATGTAAAATTGTTGGTAAGCTAAGTAGTAGATTTTTTTTTTTTTTTTTTTTTTTTTTTGGGTAAAAAATTCTTTGGAAGGTGAAAACTTAAGCAATAAATCACCTGCTAAAAGTCCTGTTTTGTGGCTTCCCAATTTAACTCCTATAGCAAAAAGAGATGAATTTAGCTTGTGATATATCTTTAGCTTGATCGTCATTGTAATGTTACTGCCTATTTCTTAGGGATATGCAGCTGGCAGTTGCATCCCGAGTCCTCAAAAGAATGTGGAAAAAGATTTTCTAAAAAAATACTGGGCAAGATGGAAGGCAAAGCATGTTGGCAGATGGTATGCTCTATTTGCTTTTAAACTCATATGCCAAAGATGATCTCCTTGCACAGTTGATGCCCTAGACCCAGGACTAACTACCCTATTGCCTTGAAACTACAGAAGACAAAAAACTCTTCTAACTAATTATGGATCTCTCACAAATGTCATGCACAGGGTTAACTGGCCATTCAGTTAAAAAAATGTCCAATATCTGGCAGCCAAAAAAAAAAGAACCTCAAAAGAAAAATTCATCTTGGTTGGTTTCAGTTTTAGAAATATAATTTTTTTTGACTGATTGCTTCCTTATTTATATTCCAGCCGTGCGATGCCACATATAAAAACATACACCAGATACAATGGTCAAAGTCTTGCGTAAGATCTGATCTCAATCTGCAAACTTTTGCATATTCCATGATATTGTACTTGGACATCAGACTCCTCATTGGTTCTGATTTAAGGCACTGTTTTGTATAACAGGTGGTTTCTTCTCACTTCCGCAAATTTAAGTAAAGCCGCTTGGGGAGCATTGCAAAAGAACAACTCCCAACTTATGATTCGTTCTTACGAGGTACTATTTGGTAATTGTATCAATTCCTGGTTATTATCTGTTTGTGGTTTCATTTTGAATTGTTTTAGTGAGAATTGTTTTTCCCCAATATAAGATGTTATGTCTACATTATGTTTTGCTAATTGATGTGATTTAACTGAAAGTACATTCATCCAGTTTAGCAGCGTTAGCTCAACTGGCAAGGCAAATAACTCCTGCTATCCCTGTAGATTGGTTAATTATCGACCCAATAAAAACAAACTTTACAAGAGTTTTGACTATTTATCATGACATAACCTTTAACCTTTTGTTTAATAAATCAATTAAACTGACCAAGTGCCTCACCTTACAATGATAAATAATAAATGTGACAAAGTAAAATCTAACGCTCCAGTGAAATTAAGTTACATGCACCTAGGCTGGGACTAATCTTACTATTCCTTTCAGTACGCGCCAAGATATTATCGTTTATCATAAAAGTTTTTGATGACGAAGTTAGATTAGATAGGTGTTTGAACTGAATTTTGACCTAAAAACAAAACTATGGCCAAATAATTGAACCCATAATCAACTTTAGTCAAACTTTCTCTTCTGAAATGTGCTCTTTGTTTATATAAGCAAACTTAAAATTGAGCCCAAATTATGTAGTCTCACATTCAAACCGTTGGCTTTCAATCCAATGATCACTCTTGTATGCCTCAGCTCATATCAAACCCTAATTTTCCCAGCCGCAAAAAGTGTTCTTGCTTTTATTCTCCACTAGGTTTTGTGCCTCTTCAAGGATCACATATACGCCGACTCCTATCTCTATGTCTACTCTCCATATCGCATATCTATCTTTAATCGGTTGGGCAACTTTAGAAATAAATGAACAAAATATCATCCTTTTTATCAAAATTATAGAAGCATACAATAATAATTGTATTCTAGAAAACATACGATTATTAGCGGCAGAATCGAATATGAGTAATGTTCGCAAGGAATGGGGTGATTATCCAGTGGATAGCTATCCGTGTAGTGGAAGAGCAAAGTAGATCCTGGGAGTTCATCACAACTATTATGTATACTTTATTATTTTTACTTTTCTTCTTGTGTCAAATATCCATAGTAAGCTGTTTTATGTTCAGAAGGCTATAAAAGATACTTCTCTAATAGTACAGCAAGATTCCTCTCTAATAGCACAGCATTTTTGAATGTCAAAACCTGGTTACTCTAACCGGTTATAGTGCATTGTACGTATATTACAAAAACGGCTACCTGGACCGAACCATTGAACTTTTCAAGTTTTGTCAGACTCTTTATTTTCTTTTTAGCTTGCATGTATATGCCTGCGTATATGGAAAATTTCCTGCAACAAAAGAGCATTGCTGAACCCATCATCTATATCTACATGGCAGGGAAAAATGTTCAAATGATTAGAAAGGTTAGTTACACACAGTTTGGTCCAAGGTTTTCTGTGCCGAGCCGAGCCGAGTTTCGGTAAACTCAGATCACGGCACGTGCCGACCGTACCGATGATGCCATGCCGACTGTGCCGATATAAATTTATTTGTTATTTTTTAAAAAATAAAAAATTTATTTAAAAATTCAAATATGTTTTTGACACGTGCCGTGCCGTGCCGATAACTACCAGAACAGGCACGTGCCGCCCGGGACGGGCTGTATCGACCCGCACCGAAAACTATGGTTTGGACATCACGAAGGTTTTCAACAGACATGCTTTTCGTTATTGAAATGTGATGAAATATATTTGGGATCGCTAACAAATCTTGTAACTTACAAGGAATTTCTTTGTGGTTATGCAATATTTGTAATAAATATTGCCTACTTGTTGTTAAAGCTCAATTTACATGTACCTAAAGAATATAAACTCAACAGATGGAATAATGCCAGGCATGTGCGCAAAGCATTTTACTACTGGAAACTTAGTCCTATGAAATCTTTTTTTTTTTATTTTGATTTTTCAGTTGGGTGTTCTCTTCTTGCCCCTTGATGTAGCAAATCGCGGACCTTCATTTTCATGCATAGAAGATGGACTTCAAGAGGTAATAAGAAGGCTTAGGATTGTGAATTTCAATGGTTATTTAAGTAAAATTGTGTACACTTTTGTCGAATATGTTGGCTTGTGGTTTTTCATCAGGGTAAACAGGAGTTATCAGAAACCGCGGAGGAACGAAGAATAAAATTAGTCACACTTTGCTGGGATGGAAGCAGCAGTAACTATCCTCCGTCAGAAATTATTCAATTGCCTGTACCATATCAGATTCCTCCGCAGCCATACACCTCAGAAGGTAACTTTTTTGTTGTTTTTTTTTTTTTGGTTGTCAATGTGTAGTTCGAAATGCAATCTCGTCTTTATCAGCAGTATTCTTGTTTTCTTGGTCATATTTCTGTTTCAGACGTTCCCTGGTCGTGGGATCGGAGATACACAAAGAAAGACGTCTACGGTCAGGTGTGGCGACGTTAAGTGCAGCTCTGTATGGATCACAATTCATGATGTGGTACTACAACACTATTTATTGAAGTTCATCGGACCAAGGAAGTTATAACTTTAAGCTACTTTCTAAGTTTGTGTTATATGTTAATCATGGGTTCGACATTAATTCAATAACAATGAGTTTGCATTGGTGCAATGGCTGAATAAATGGACCTTTTCGTCGAGATCTAAAGAATTAGTTCAACCTCTGGAACAACTTTGTGTATGGTATAACACTTGTTTTTCATTTAACGAGTACTTTCAGAGCATAACGGTGTACACCACGTGGACCAGCCAACCTGAATTTTACAAGTGTTTTTTTTGGGGATTTTGAAAGAAAAATGTTGCATCGTGGGGCGCATGTATTTTCATGTAAATTAAATTTACAGTATTGATATCGGTTAGATTTGTATTTTTTGCTCCTCCTAATATGTTTGGTGGAAATGTATATCTTTGTATTTAAAACAATAAAAACGTCTTTAGTTTTTTTATTCGGAGAAGATATAATACATGTAAACACATGTGAATATTTTTGAACATCCACGAACATCGAATATTCACGATACATACAACCACTTGCGAACATTCAAGATATATACAAACATTTCTGAACGCCCACGAACACTTCCGAACGTCCCACATGAACATTCACGTACTCATGTGAACATCTACCAATATTTCGAATACCCACGGATATCCACGAGCATCTCGAACACTCCGTATGAATACCCACGAATACCTCATAAACATCTCCCGAACACCTTTGAACTCTTAGGGTGTTCCTGTATATGTTTAAGTGTTCGTGTGTGTCCCTTTTTATACATAGTATATGATTCTCTATATATTTAGACAACGTTATATGGTGTTCCCTGTACATTTTTAAAGACTTTTTCTTCTTGAATAGTTAATGAAATATATAACGTTGTCTAAACACTTAGAGACTAATCTAATATAAAAATTATGTAAGAATATTAGGGGCATATGAACACTTAGAAAATACATACGAATATTTGGGAACACTTAGTGAGCTCTTTGTGTCCCTATGTGTTCATGCGAACCTAAGTGTTCTTATATCTAGTAGAGAAGTTGTCCCACGTATTTGAACGGTATATAGTATTTCTTTGATTATTCAAGAAGAAATTCTAAGAAAGTATGGGAACATTATATAGTGTCGCTCAAATACTTGAAAAGTTTTTTTACTATGCATAACAATAGCTAAGAATACTTAAAAAACAAACACGAAAAAGAAAAAGCACACGTACACGTCGGAACATCTGGGAACACTTAAGAACAAGAGAGCTCACTAAGTATTCTAAAGTGTATTTGCATTTTCTAAGTGTTTGTGTGTGTGTTCTAAGGGACCGTTTGGATAGAAAATAAGGGTGGAATAAGGGGTTTATTCCACTAAAAGTTGTCAAGTACTCGATTTGGCTATTTCCACAAGCTAATTCGAAAAAGAATATTTTGAACTATCTTCTTTGTCTTGTATGAAAAACCTATTTCTATATAGGGGATTGAATAAGATTTCTTCTTTAGTGTTTTTATGTATAGTGGAGAAATTTGTAAATATTTGATAACGTTATATAATGTTACTTAATTATTCAAGAATAAAAATCTTTGTAAGTTATTTAAGGTAATATAACAAACACTTGGACAAATATTCGTTATTTTTAAAGTTGTTTTTAGAAAGTTCTGATTTTGATAGATTATACGGTGGCGGCGTGTGGTGCTGCTGATTGCACTGGAGGCAGAGATATATAAATTAGAGAAAAGGTATTTGGCGAGAGAGATACAAGTGAAAAATAGAAAAAAAAAATTGCGTGTCTTATAAACAAAAAAAAAAAAAAAGAAGAAGAAGATGAAACTGCTACAATAGTTGTTATATTTTTTTGGAATAAAAAAAATGAATGTGATTTTGTTATTTTATATTGCAAAGGATATATTTCGGCCCAAATAGATAAGAAGCATATAAAATATCAAATCCAACTAAGAGAAACATAAAAGTCAAAATGCCCCTATCGTTTTTATAAACAAAAATGAAGGTTTTATAATAATAGCAGCCAAAATTATCATTTATGAATACTATCTTACTTTTATTTATGTTAACCAGTGCCGGTCTATACTAAGTATGTCAGCGGGTGTATGAATAAGATACATCGTATTGAAAAATTTAGACTAGCGGCTATTCATATCATGAATGAGATGTTTTAAATACGTTTATAACACAAGTTACAACTTTACAAGTTGCGCCGTTGGATCAAAATTTTCAGCAGCTATTCTTTACACCAGCTAAAAGCGGGTGCGGCCTGCGTGTTCCATCAAAATAAGAATATTTCTGTTTGAGCGACGCAGCTCAATCTCAGCCATTCAAAGGAATCAATCAGTTCTACTTATTTCGAGATATTATCTAAAATTTACATATGCTTTTGTAATCCAATTTTAAATATTTTTGTTCGAAATTTTAAACTATAAAATTATAAATTTTAATATTCTCTACAAATTATAGTTAAAATATTTTAGAAAATATCAAATAATACTAAAATGATAATCTAAATTATTTTCAACTACAAATAATATTAAAATTTATAATTTTATAATTTAAAATTTTTAATAAAAATATTTAAAAATAGGTTATAAATATACGTAAATTTTGGATAATATTCGAATAAAAATTGATTCTATGAATGGCTGAGATTGCCCGCATCACTCAAACAGAAATTCCTGTTTTGGATGGAACGCTCTAAAAGCAGCCGGCAAGCATATAAATAGGGTAAATGCAACCTAAAAGTACACAGGCTGCGACAAAACAGGACGATTAAGCAAGCAATCGAAATCACATCTCCCGGGGTGAATACTCATTCACATCCCACCACCTACATCATGCCCACGCCCTTTCTACTCACCTCCCACTCGCCTTGCCTCCAACACCATCATTCACCATCGTCGTCTATCCACGAACATAAGCTAATCGTACCTGATCCCATTAACAACAGCTATCTTCCGATACGTTACTATTAAACAAAAAAATAGCAGACCTGCAGCGACGACACTATATAACCAAACACACGATTTTATTACGAGTAACTACTAGAACAGAGATGATAAACTTGTTCGGGGGCCATCCGTTTAACATGATGACCCTCGTAGAGTAAGCGGACACAAACAACTTTGATCATGACTAACAAACACAGACAGACAAGGACGAAATACAAGCGATACAGCATAATATTGACCAGCAACAACAGATCTACTGACCACCACGAAGTCGGAGCACCAGATGCAGAGTAGACTCCTTCTGGATATTGTAATCTGCAAGGGTGCGGCCGTCTTCGAGCTGCTTGCCCGCAAAGATGAGCCGCTGCTGATCCGGGGGAATGCCCTCCTTATCTTGGATCTTCGCCTTCACATTATCAATAGTATCAGACGACTCGACCTCGAGGGTGATCGTCTTCCCAGTGAGGGTCTTCACAAAGATCTGCATTCCACCCCTGAGACGAAGGACAAGGTGGAGGGTCGACTCTTTCTGGATGTTGTAATCAGCAAGCGTGCGGCCATCCTCCAGCTGCTTACCAGCGAAGATGAGCCTCTGCTGATCTGGCGGGATACCCTCCTTATCCTGGATCTTGGCCTTGACGTTGTCAATAGTATCCGATGACTCGACCTCGAGGGTGATGGTCTTGCCGGTGAGAGTCTTGACGAAGATCTGCATACCACCCCTCAATCTCAAAACGAGGTGAAGCGTGGATTCCTTCTGGATGTTATAATCAGCGAGCGTGCGGCCGTCCTCGAGCTGCTTGCCAGCGAAGATGAGCCTCTGCTGATCTGGGGGGATGCCCTCCTTGTCTTGGATCTTGGCCTTGACGTTGTCGATGGTATCCGAGGACTCGACCTCGAGGGTGATGGTCTTGCCGGTTAGAGTCTTGACGAAGATCTGCATACCACCCCTCAATCTCAAAACGAGGTGAAGCGTGGATTCCTTCTGGATGTTATAATCAGCGAGCGTGCGGCCATCCTCAAGTTGCTTGCCAGCAAAGATGAGCCTCTGCTGATCTGGGGGAATGCCCTCCTTGTCTTGGATCTTGGCCTTGACGTTGTCAATGGTGTCCGAGGACTCGACCTCGAGGGTGATGGTCTTGCCGGTGAGAGTCTTGACGAAGATCTGCATACCACCCCTCAATCTCAAAACGAGGTGAAGCGTGGATTCCTTCTGGATGTTATAATCAGCGAGCGTGCGGCCGTCCTCGAGCTGCTTGCCAGCAAAGATGAGCCTCTGCTGGTCTGGGGGGATGCCCTCCTTGTCTTGGATCTTGGCTTTGACGTTATCGATGGTATCCGAGGACTCGACCTCGAGGGTGATGGTCTTGCCGGTGAGAGTCTTGACGAAGATCTGCATCTGTTTCGAGAAAATTCGTGGAATCAGAACCACAGATCTACGAGAGAATAACACCTATACACTGTAGGAATTGTTCAAATCAAATCGACACAATCTGAACCCATCAACACCTACTTTCGATCAACAAACAAAAACTAAACGGAGAAGCGAAGATAGACCGAGACTAGAACAGATCCACAACTACTGCACATAAATAACCTAGAATCTCCACCGATCGGATCAGAAAACAAAATCCATCAAAAACATACCGAAGAACAAAAAATAACAGGCTGATGATCGAAGATCATAATTGCAACAAACACGCCCTAGAACTAAAAATGAAGACGAGGAACTATAGATTAAGAATTACCTTAGAATTGAAGGCTTGCGCTTTGGCTGCTCTAGATCTGAAGGAAGAGAGATTAGATGATAATGGAACATCAGATGGGAAGGGGCCTTATTTATAGGCAAAAGACAGCGGTATTCTCACGCAAGGATAGTCGCAGGCGGCATCGCGGAGCGAATACAATATTGCCGCTTGTACAGTTTACTTGGAAATGCCGTGCGAGGAACATCCGGTGCCGTCTACGAAACTTCACCGGGTTTTCGCTGAACCGCTCGTGAAGCAAAAAGACGAAAATAGATGCTCCAGAGAAATTGCTTCCCTTCCCAACTTTGTTTTTTCTAAGATATTTTCTAATTCGTTCGTCTGGCGACGTAAGGGTAGAATTAGAAATTGTGCTTAGATAGGCTTGGGTTCGATATGGGCTATAAAATGGGCATGAATAGCGTGATATCACCTGCCACACAAAACCGTTCTAGAAGTCCAGTATGATCCGGAGCGTAACAAAAAATATATAAAAAATATTGACGTATCCAAAAAATTCACTAAGAATTTCATCTATTAGTGCAAAAGCTTTATGTGCTGCCTTATTTTTTTTTTCTATTTGTACTATACCAAATATCAAGGGATAATTGCGTATCAGCCCTCCTATTTTCGTGGGTGTGCAAATCAGCCTCAAAAAATACGTTTTCGGGAGGCTAATTTACAAAAAAAAAAAAAAAGACAAATCAGTCCTCGAAAACGCATTTTCGGGAGCTGATTTCACAAACTTGAGAAACGGGGGCTGATACGCAAAAGCCCCAAATATCAAAACGAACTATTAAACTTCATCCTGTCAGCTTGGGTAACTTTGTTTGTTGATTTATTAGTATCGCTAGTATTGCTCAAAAAAATGTAGAAAATTTTTTTAAAAAATTTTTTGATATAAAAATTATAAATTTTGATGAGATTTATAATTTTTGTATAATTTTTTTTTTAAAAAAATATTTCTACATAAATACTTTAGACTCTAACATTCTAGCCGATTTAGAAATAATTTTTAAATCTGCTAAGATTTTGGAGTTCTAAAATATTTATTTTGAAGTATATTTTAAAAAAATGTTCAACATCAACGTTGATGATCTCATCAAAATTTATCTTTTTAGTATTAAAAATTTATCTAAATAATATTTCTAAATATTTATTTGGTACGTTCGATATGGTATGTTGAGCATACTGGATCAATTTCGCGAGAAGTTACCATCAAATTCTTATCGCCATATACATAATAAACGTCAGTATGTTGAACTGGTTGGAGACTGGCTGAGACCTCCCTGCGAGGTAGGATATAAACCTTCGGATATAATATCAGACTATAGATGTACACAAGCATAGTAAACTTTCGACATGTCTGAAAATAATATTGATGCATAAGTCTAATTATAGTTATGTAGCAACTATGATATACAAATAGAAAAGCATAATAATACCTTAGTTCCACCATAATTACAAAGATATTGTGTATCAATACAAAATAGAAGTAGTTTCTATTGTCTTCATTCTTGTAGAACTATACAAAATATTAGTCCAAATATTTACAGCTGAGGTGTAGAAAGTAGTCTACATATTAGAAGTGCAGATACATCATAAATTTTATCTCGTACAATATCTGACACAGATATATAGCGGACACGGCCACATACATATCGGACATATTAGAGAAGTGTCGGAATTTAAAAAAAAAAAAAATTAGACACATGTGTCGAATACGCTAGACAGAAGCAACCAATATGTTGTTCGAATTTTTATTTTTAAAGAAAACTTATTATTATTTTTTTAGAGAAATAAAATACTATATAATATTAGCGGTATATAGTAATAACTAACAATATAATTATATACTGAAATATTATATTTTTCTATTTTTGTTGATGAAATTAAATTCTTATTAGTTAAATTTGTCTAAAGATATAAAATATTATATTATGTATGATTCTATTATGGCAATTTTGGCAAATCGGGCCCCCCCTTAATTGGTTATTGGCGAACAGCGCCCCCCTAATTAATTTTGGCCAAATCGCGCCCCTTTACGTTGAAAAATGACCAAAATACCCTTATCTTAGTTTTTCGAGCATAACTTTTTGCATAGTACTCCAAATGAGATGAAATCGGTCCCGTTTGAAAGATATTTGAATTATCTTTTAAATGTGACCCATTTCACTGCATTTAGAGTTTTGTACGAGAAGTTATGGCAAAAATACCGAATCAGCATCAAGCTGCTACGGTATTTGACGGCGTTTCGGTATTTTTAGTATAACTTTTCGTATATAGCTCCAAATGAGATGAAACTAGTCTCATTTGAAAGAGAACTCAAAGAGCTTTCCAAAAAGTATAAAATCAAAACTAGGACATTCTGACGAACGCCTGCAAACACCCACGAACACCTGCGAACACCCGAGAACACCCGCGAACACCCGCGAACACTTGCGAACACTTTTCTACATAACTTTTTGTAGATAACTCCAAATGAGATAAAAAGTGTTCGCGGATGTTCCCAGGTGTTCGCAGGCGTTCGCAGGTGTTCGTAGGAATGTCCTAATATTGATTTTATACTTTTTAGAAAGCTATTTGAGTTATCTTTCAAATGGGACTAGTTTCATCTCATTTGGATTTATATACAAAAAGTTATGTATAAAAGTGTTCGCAAGTGTTCGCGGGTGTTCGCGGGTGTTCTCGGGTGTTCGCAGGTGTTCGCGGGTGTTCGCAGGCGTTCGCTGGAATGTAATAGTTTTGATTTTATACTTGCTGGAAATCTCTTTGAGTTCTCTTTCAAATGGGACTAGTTTCATCTCATTTGGAGCTATATAAGAAAAGTTATATTAAAAATACCGAAACGCCGTCAAATGCCGTAGCAGCTTGATGCTGATTCGGTATTTTAGCCATAACTTCTCGTACAGAGCTCTAAATGCAGTGAAATCGGTCCCATTTGAAAGATAATTCAAATATCTTTCAAATGGGACCGATGTTATCTCATTTGGAGTACTATACAAAAAGTTATGTTCGAAAAACTAATATAAGGGTATTTTAGTCATTTTTCAACGTAAAGGGGTGCGATTTGGCCAAAATTAATTAGGGGGGCGCTGTTCGCCAATAACCAATTAAGGGGGGGCCCGATTTGCCAAAATTGCCTTCTATTATTGGATATTATTGTATTTTAGATGTTTAAATATTTAATATAAATTTTATATTTAATTATTTACTTTTATTATCGTGTCTGAACTGTATCCGTGTCTTTTTTTTTTTTTTTTTTTTTTTTTTGAAAATTTATATATTCCTTATCTGTGCTGTGTTGTATTCCGGTATCCACCACCGTGCTTCCTATATATAAACACTTGCATGGCCAGACCACTGTATTAAATGCAAAAGAAGCATCTTTGTCAAAATTGTTATACTTAATCTATGTTTAGCAAAAGCGAAGGAGGAGGCCATTTTTTTAATCTCGTTCGTTAGCAATTTAATAGATTCATTAGTAGTTACCTGTTTATAGTATGTACCGAAAATCAGTCAGTATGATGTGTTTTAAGTGTAACGGATTTTGTTAAAAAAGAACTTGTACAGTTTTTTTTTCTTCTTAATTCTGGGTTCTTGTAGTTCCGTTGGCTGAAGACTCTTTAAGTAATTTGAGATTGCGCTTTTTTTTTTTTTTTTGTCTTCTCTTTTCCTTTGGTTACTAGTGTAGATAATAGTGAAAAAATTATATCAATTTTTTTTTGATAATGTAAGCAACAATTTAGATGATGCTCAACTCTACAAAAGGAATTATATCTTAGGTTATGTGGAGCTTTTTTCTTATTAAATACATATATCATATAATGAATATGTGAGTGCGTAAGATGGACTTCGTTAAATTAGTCCAGATATAGAAAACAAATAAGATGAGCTGTTTTATATAAAAAAATGTTTGTCATATCGATTACAATTTGTTAAGGAATTGTACATATCTTTTGGTAAAAGGACTACAAAGTTGGTACAAGATGTACAACATAAATATAATTATATGCATAAGATGTTGAAAGTAATCATAGACTATAAAATTATTATTGCAAATTTTTACAACAGTAAGCAATCTTAGAGGTTATTAAAAAGTAATTGGAATGATACTATTATGCTTAGAGATTTTATACAAGTGTTTCTGAACGCAATAGAAATCAAACTGATAATTTTTTTACAAAATATATATACATTGTAAGCACTATTTTATGGTAATATATATTGTAGGAACTACTACGACCACAGAACTAGTGACGCTGCAGATGAAGCTTACGATGACTTCTAACTTATCAGACGAACCACTGAGGCAACACAATAACAAGCTGCAACATCATCCCACTCTATGTTACCTCTTCGTAGTTATCTAGATACTAACTAGTTGATTATGTGACTGTAATCAATGAAAAATCCAGATGTTTGGTGTGGTGGAGGAATTTTACCTACTAACATGTACTTGAAGCTATAGCTCGTAATCTACTAACACCTTATGCTTCTACAATTGTTTCAGATTCATATTTTAGCGCAAGTGCTTAAGTACTGAGTGATAGAAGACACCGTCTAAATCCAATAACTTTAGAAATATATGTATAAAAAACTAAATTGATACTGTAAGAAAGACAAGACCAAGAAGAGAAATTTCTTCGGAAGAAGCACAATAAGAATTAAGATTAATTTTCAATAAGTTTTGATTTTTGTAATCATTATTTTATTTACATTTAAATTTTTAGGTCAATTTAAACTTCATATAATTTTCATGTATATTGCAACATTATGATTAATCTATGAATAAAAAATATTTTAATTTTTGATAACTTAGATTTTTTTTTTTTAATTCGCAATAAAGCTTTTTCTCAATGCAATCTGCGCAGGCCGACCTGACCTGCATGGATCCCGGTCGATGGGCCACCAACCGAGCGTAGGTTGAGCATTCGGGTCAACCCGAATTGAACGACTGACCGAAATTCTAGAGATCGATCAGAACCGAATAACATTGTTCAAACCATCCAATTTAATTCAACCAGAACCGATTTGAACCAACTAGGTTCAGTTCTGGTAGGTTCGTCTTGATTCGAATATCGACACTTTTTAAAAGAAATTTAGGTTGGATTGACCCGAAAATCAATAGACGGGGCGAAGCTGTAGGCAGTGCAATTAAGGATATAGACAAATCATAGATCACGGCGGCGCAACAGCCGGAGATGAAGCTGGAGGCAGTTGAATTAACGGATGACAAGAGAAGGTGGAGGGAACCCGTTGCTCGTCGCGAGGAGAGAAAGAAAGAAGAGAGGAGAGAGAGAGAGAGAGAGAGAGAGAGAGGGAGAGAGGGACAAAGCTTGCTGCTGGTTGAGAGAGAGGGAGGGAGGGAGATATTGGGTATCGGAGTTCAAGCGAGCGGACGCGTATGAAAATATCTTCGATAAAAATTAAAACTCGAAATCCGATATTCAGTTGCTGTCACTGGTTATATGTAATAATTAGAAAATGAATTCATAATCCCGAGAGAAAAATAGTACTAACCTTTCTCATGGTGTTTCTTCCTGTTGTTGGTAAAATCTGTCGATTACATCAGCACCACGACACGCAGCGCTTCGGCTTTGGTCACTTCGAAAAATCGATAATGCAAATCCTCTAAAGCGTTGCACACACCAATCGACGAAATCGAGAAATAAAGATTGCTAGATCTCTCTAATTCCTCGATAAGTAGTGAGCGAATAAATTAGGAAAAATGCGTAAGAGAGAGACTTACACACGAAGGTCTTCTATCCATTTATAGAATGGGTTCCTGTATGTAGGGGTGTTCAAAAAATAACCCGACCCGAAGACCCAATCTGACCCGACCCGATCCAAAGGATTTAAGTCGGATCTATCAGGTCTGTGGATTGGGTCGGATCTATAATATGTACCCGAATATCAGGTCCGGGTCGGGTCCGGGGTCTAAGTTATTGAGACCCGGACCCGATAGATACCCGTTTATATATATAACTCTATGATTTAGGGCTCCTTCCTCTCCAAAAAAAACCCTAACAGCCGTTACAGCCGTCGGGCGCAGGCGCCACGGCTCACCGCTTGCATGACCAGGTTAGCTCTCGTCGTAGGCTCTTCCGCTCGCCGGCGTCGCCGCGATTAGTGACCACCTCCTCCAGCCCACCACCATCGCTTCCCGGCCGATTGATTAAGCTTTCGTCATCCGTTGATTGCTCCGGTTTCCGATATTCGATCCTTTCCCTTGATTCCCACCGTCGATTCGCCGAGCCCACACTTTGTGTACCGACGGATAGGCGACGGTATAAACTCCATATTAGTCTTCATATGACTAATTAATTTTTGTTTATGTTTCTAATTTTTTATTTTCTTGTTTCTGTCCAATGTGTATGCGTTTATTGGAGGAACTTGTAACACACTGGAAGGCTCAATGACGATTCCTCGAATCGAGAGCAACCAGTATGAACAGATACAAGATCAGGTGATCTGAGGATTCTTCTCCGGTGGAGAAAAATATGAATAGTGGCGGGAATATGCAGGCTTTTATTGATTGCAAAATATATTATTCGATACATGAAAAGCATATTAAGGCCTTTATATAATCGGGCCGACTGTAACTAATTCAGTTAGCCCAACTGACTACTTAACTGCCTATACATGAGACCTAGATTTGACGCTAATTACAATACTGCCACTGATGAAAGCCCATGAAGTTGATCTTATTTATGCTTCCAGCCTCAGCTTGATGGTTGACACGTGGATTCCACTAACACTTCATATAAGTGCTCTTTCTTCTTCGTCTTCGTCTGGTCTTTCCCTCTGTGCTTCTTATTCCTCTTCTTCCTTTTTTGCTAGCTCTGGAGGTGTTACAATCCCTCGCCGTCGAAAATCCGCTTGTCCTCAAGCGTCAAAAGCTGGAAATCGCCGCCGGAGTCATCATACCACTCCCAGGAGGCGTCAGCAGCGTCGGAATGCGACCATTGAACAAGCACCTGCGGGCCGCACAATTATTGCGAGGTACCGATCGGCGTTGGAGAATTTTGGTAGGTATCTGTTGCCAAGTCCCTTGAGCATCAACAATAGGAATATCTGGCAGAACCGATGTTTGCCGTGGTGCCTTTTAAGTTGAGAAACATGAAAGACAGGATGGATCTTGGAGCCCGGGGGAAGTTCAACATGTAAGCTACCTCACCAACTTTCTGAAGAATGCGAAAGGGGCCAAAGTAGCGAGCAAGTAATTTATGCGTCGTGCGAGAGGCAACAGATGATTGTTTGTAAGGCTGCAGTAGAAGATAGACCCAGTCTTGTACTTGAAATTGCATGTCAATACGATGTTTGTTAGCATTGGCCTTCATACGATGTTGAGCTCGTAATAAGTGTGCTCGTAAGTGCGTAATGGCTTCTTCACGAGCTTGTAAAGATCTATCAACAGCCTCCACCATAGAATCCCTTGGTATGTATGGAATATGCTTCGGAGGAGGTTGGCGTTAAGTATTTCGTATGGAGTCTGTCCTGCGAATGTGTGAAAATTGGTATTATACCAATATTCAGCCAAGGGTAACAAGTCGACCCATAGATGTGGCTGTTCGCTACACCTACATCTGAGATATCCTTCTAAGCATTTGTTGACAACTTCAGTTTGGCCATCCGTTTGAGATGGTACGCAGTAGAGTGATGGAGGTTAATGCGGAGTCTTGTAAACAGCTCGACCCAGAATTTGCTCAGAAAAATAGCATCCTTATCACTGATTATGACTTCTGAAAGGCCATGCAATTTATAGACTATGTCTAAAAGAATCTTGGCAACTGAAGGTGCAGTATAGGGGTGACTGAGAGCTGCAAAATGAGTAACTTACTGATTTATCAACAGTCACAAAGATAACTTCCTTACCATGAATTTGGGTAAGCCCGTGATGAAGTCCATGCTGACAGTATGCCATACTTTGACGAGAATGTCCAAGGGCTGAAGTAACCCGGGGTATGCTGTATTTTCCACTTTATGTGTCTGGCAAGTCGTGCATTCCCGAACGTACTGTGCAACCTCCCTTTGCATCTTCTTCTAGTAAAACAAATGCTTCATGCGCATATAGGTGGCCTTTTGCCTGGAATGATCTCCTTGGGCACTATCATGAAATAGAGAGATGAGGTGTGCTCGAGTTTAGGTGTAGCACCAATGACCAGTCGTCCTTTCCTTCTCAACTGATTGTTGGCCCATGTATAGTGTGAATGACTTGTAATGTTGCTCTTGAGTTGGTGGATGAGAGTCTGAAGTCTAGTGTCATCTTCCCAGCTCGAGCAATCTCCTGGAGTAGATCTGTGGAGAAACCCGACAGGCCCTGCAAGGCTACAGTGTCGCTAGAGAAACGAGATAAAGCATCAGCAACAGAATTATCTTTCCTTTTCTTGTAGACAATGTCATAATCGTACCAGAAGCTTTTTAACCATGTATACTGGCAAGTATTGGAGATCTTCTAGGAGAGAAGATGCTTGAGACTTTGATGGTATGTTCTGATTATGAAATGTCTACCCAATAAGTAATTAGTCTATTTCCGGACAGCATATAGTATAGCTAACAACTCTCGTTCATATACTGATTTTGCTTGTTGTTGGGAGATAAGGCCTTGCTTATGCAAGCTATTGGATGGTTCTCCTGCATTAAGACTGTCCCAATGCCTCCTCCAGAAGCATCTGTCTCAACAATAAATTCTTTAGAGAAGTCCGGCAAGCTAGAACTGGTGGAGATAGCATGTGATTTTTGAGCTTGTCAAAAGCTATCTGTGTCTCACTATCCGAGGAAAAAGCATCCTTTTTCAGCAATTGAGTTAAGGGCTTGGCAATCATCCCATATCCCTGGATAAACCTTCTGTAGTATCTCGTCAACCTCAGAAATCCTTTTAGTTGTTTTGTGTTTTTGGGAATAGGCCACTGCTGCATAGCTGTGAGTTTATCGGGTCAATGGAAACACCTTGTGCATCAATAATATGCCCCAGGTAAGCGACAAATGAGCTACAGAATGTGCATTTGCTAAGTTTGGCATACAATTGATGTTGTCGGAGCAAGGCTAATGTTTGCTCTAAATGATGAAAATGAGCGTCCTTGGAGGGACTTATATCAGTATGTCATCAAAGAAAACCAAGATAAATTTCCTGAATATGGTCTGAAAACTTGATTCATTAGAGCTTGGAATGTGGAAGGAGCATTGGTAAGACCAAAGGGCATGACGAGGAATTCATATTGGCCTTCATGAGTTTTGAAAGCATCCTGATTTGATGATAGCTGGACCTCAAATCCAGCTTGGAGAACCATTTGGAACCATGAAGTTCATCCAACAATTCCTCAATAACTGGAATGGGAAACTTATTATTGATAGTTTTGCTGTTGAGTTCTCGGTAATCAACACAGACGCCAAGTTTGATCCTTCTTCTTTACCAAGACCACTGGTGAGGAGAAGGGACTGGTGCTGGGCCTAATGATTCCATTTCATAACATCTTGGCAATAATTTCTTCGATGGCATCTTTTTGTATGGTCTTAAATTCACAGGAGCAATGCCATCTTTGAGAACTATGGCATGATCTTGGGGCCTCTCTGGTGGTAGGGCTGTAGGTACACAAACACATCAGTGTAGGTCTCCAGCAATTGCTTTAGTGTCTCATCATGAGCTAATGTCAGGAATTTTTCGCTATTGCTAGCAGGACTTGCTGTAGTGGATGTAGCAGCCAAAAGCTGTAGTGAACACAAATGAATGGCTGCAGTTTCCTTGGGATATGTCAAAAGAGCATGCAGTTGCTTTTGAGTGATTGGTTGAGCATCAATGGCCAGAGGTTGTGCCTGTAGATGATGCTGAAGACCTTCCAATTGCATCCACATGTGTTTGAAATCCCATGTAACTGGTCCTAATGTGGACAACACTGGATGCCCAATACCAGTTCAGCTCCTCCGATAGGCAGGATAAGAGCATCTATTGAGAATTTTGACTATTGTAGTTGAAGAGGCAATCCATGGCATATTGCCGATGAGATGGATGTGCTGCCATTGGCTATAGCAACCTGTAGAGGTATTATAACAGTGGTTCGGCACCCCAGTCTCTTTGCTACAGAAACATCAATGAAGTTATGGGTGCTCCCAGAGTCAATTAGAACATGCACAGGTTTCTCCTGTAAGTGCCTATAAGTCGCATAGTTTTATAACTTGGTAGTGGTGTGCCATCCATGGTGTGTGAGAGATTGCTGGTGACACATCAAGTGGTTGCTCCGGGTTCTTAAATGCTCCTCCTCTTCCACTACAAACTGAGGTTCTCCTTGCACCTCAAGAACATACACCTGCTTCCTTTTAGCACATGTATGGCCTCTACTATATGGTTCACTACACCACCAGCAAAGGCCTTTTTGTTTCTTTGCATGCCTTTGCTGGATATCATTGTAGATGTAGTAGATGAAGTTCTACTAGTGGTAGGTGTAGTAACAAGGCCCTTCTCATGAGTGTTATTATTATTGTGACTTGAAGTTGGAGGGCTGACATAGTTATTTTGAGATGATGTAGGAATAACAGGTGAAGCAGAATTATAATGCCTATAATTACTGGCATTGGAAGTAACAGGTAAAGCATGCTGGTAAGAAACTGATGAGTTATTGAAAGACTTTGTACATTGATTCTGCTGCCGAGTAGGAGCTGCTTAAATCTTGGCAATAGCATAAGCATTTTATACGATTGTGGGTGATAGCTTCTGACTTGTTGCTCCAGATCTGGTGACAATCCTCTGAGAAAGAAGCTCATCTGTTGTGCTGGAGTAAGGTCTACTTTGTCTATTAAAGCCTCAAATGCATCTTGATACTCCTCTAGTGACCCTGTTTGCTCAAGGGTCTTAAGATCCGCCAATGGTCCTCATAAACTGTGGTGTTGAATCTAACTTCTATCTCCTTGGAAAATTCTTTCCATTCAATCACTATGTTGATTGGCTGATGTTTGAGGTATACATTGTACCATTGCAGGGCTTTACCTTCGAGATGCATGGATGCCAATTTGACTCTGATGTTGGCATGCGTGTCATCTAGATCAAAGAAGTGTTCTGCCTTCATGATCCTAAGATCTAACATCAGATCCATCAAACTTTGGAAAATCGATCCTGGCAGCTCTAGTGGGTTTCTGATTGGTTGTTGGATGGTGCTGATTATAACTCCCACTGGTATGTTTTGAGCTGTTTGGTGGTGGAGTAGTTTTCTGCATTTGTTGGAACATGAATTTGATTTCACCCATAGCGTCGTCCAATCTCTTGTCTGAGTAAGCTTGTTGTTGTGCCATTGATTGTTGTATCTCCTGTGAAATAGAGGTTCAAAATTCTTGTAATCTCTCCAGTATCATGGTATCCACACGATCAGCATCGAACTGCTCATTTGGCGAATTTGTTGTGGTGGATTTTGCTTGACGACCCATGTTAGCTGTTGATGTCTGGAACTAACGTGAGCTGGGGTTCACCGAAAAGGCCCAGTGATGACTCACCGTACCAATATAACACACTGGAAGGTTCAATGACGATTCTCGAATCGAAAGCAACCAGTATGAACAGATACAAGATAGGTAATCTGAGGATTCTTCTCCGGTGGAGAAGAAGATGAATAGTGGCGGGAATATGCAGGCTTTTATTGATTGAAAAATATATTGTTCGATACAAAGCATGTTAAGGCCTTTATATAGTCGGGCGGACTGTAACTAATTTAGTTAGCCCAACTGACTACTTAACTGCTTTTACATGAGACCCTAGATTTGACACTAATTACAATACTGCCACTGATGAAAGCCCATGAAGTTGATCTTATTTACGCTTCCAGCCTCAGCTTGATGGTTGACACGTGGATTCCACTAACACTTCATATAAGTGTTCTTTTTCCTTCTTCGTTTTCGTCTGGTCTTTTCCTTTGTGCTTCTCAATTTTCTTCTTCCTTTTTTGCTAGCTCTGGAGGTGTTACAGAACTTCATGAATATTAATTCTAGTTAGTTGGAGGAACTTCATGAACAGCATGCTGCTCGAAATTTGAGTGTATCTCCTTTGTCTTTTCTTTGTTTAAAAATATCTTTCAAATAGAGACGTCTATTTCTTTCTTCTTCCTTTTTAAAGAACAAATAAAAGCATCTATTTTGTTAACATAAGTAAGTGATTTTCATAATAGGAAGTATTATAGTAAGAATTTATTTCATAAATATGTGTTATTTGAAAATCTCGGATACCAGCAAGATATAGCTAGACATCTTATTAGCAAATTTAATTAATGAAATAGATATACATTAGGGATAGCTGGAAAATTATATACTAATTATCTATAGAACTTATCATCAGATATATACTACAGAGGATAGTTGGGAAGTAATATACATATGTGTTGTCGACACCCCATTTTGTCCGGACAGTATTGTCATCTCGCAGACTCAACTCAGACCAGACATAAGGCTTACGCTGACAAACTTTAAAACCGGTTGAATTGCTGAAAGCATCTTACTTTGACCAAAGGTCTATTGCAGTATCTGCAATTAGATTTTTTTTTTTTTTCTTTTCGCTGTCAGAGTTTGTCCAGAGAATGAAATCAAAGTCAACTTTATACACTTTATCGACCGGTTACAAAGTAAAAACGGTATATAATCATTATAAGGTTAAAGTCAAATTTCCTAAAATGTCAGCGTAATAATTGATTTTTATTGTCTATTGGATAATAAGAGTATTAATTTTTTTTATAAAAAGAGGAAGAGAGGTGCTGCAAAGGGAGAGGCTGACAACAAAAAAAAAAGGAGAAAGAAAGAAAGCAAAAAAAAAAAAACAAGGGAAACCAGAAAGAAAAAAGAAGGAAAAAAAACGTACGCAGGGAAGAAGAAAAAGAGAGAGAGAGAGAGAGAGAGAGAGAGGAGAGAGAGAGAAGAGGAGAGGAAGAAGGGGGCCGTCGTTGTCACTCCGGCCTCCTCATCCAAGTCCACGCTGACCGAACGCCTCTCCGGCAACCGTCGGCCATCGACGTCGCCGCCGCCGCGCGCCGAATAAAAGCTCCCGCGCCCGACTTCGTCACCAACGATCAAACACACCGAACACCCGAGGTAACCCCCCTCAAACACTGCTAGTTCTCGTCTTCAAACTTGTGTGATCACGAGACGCCGCCGGCGAGCCACGGCGGCGGGAAAAACGAAAATAAAAAAAACACACATAAACTTGCACCCTCAAAAACACACATCTACAGTCGATAAAATCGATTTTTGACATCGCCAATGAACTCAGGAGGGTCGATTACCCTAGAAGTGAGGTCAGCGGGGCGAACGGAGACCCCCGGCGCCGTCGCCGGCGATAGCGCCGGCGACGTCCGCGAGCTCGCGCCCGCGAGCTCGCGGACAGAGATGACGACCGGCTAAGCCGGTCGCGCGCGGATTTAATCCTTGCGGACCCAGGCGCTGCGCGCGCCTGGGCACGAGCCAACTTGGCTCGGGACCGGACCCATATGGTCCGGTCCGGCCCGTTTAGGGCCCAAATTGCTTTAATTTCGTTTTAAATCAATTTTTAATTAATTTTGATGGGTTATAGGTGTATACTTGTAGCCCGAGCATATATTTGGAGGTGTATACTTCCTAAATTTTTTATCTTTACGTATATACCATTTTATAAATAAATAATTGTATAAGAAATATTCCACGTTTAATAAAAATGAGTTATAGATGTATACTTATAATTCAATTAATAATTAGAAAATAGAGGTGTATACTTCTTTTTCTAATTCACAACAAAAATTAAACAGAGCAATGAAGAGGAAACGAAACGGCGCTGAGTCCCAAACTAAAACAAATAATATATTATTTTTTTTTCAAATTATGCTCTTTAATCGAATACATGCAAATAAAGAAAATATTGAAGCAAGACGATGGATATTGTCTCGAAAATTTTTTTTTTTTTATTTGGATGCGTCTATCTAAAATGATTTAGAGAGTGAGGTGGATGCCGATATCTTTTATTCATATTAGATAGATAATTAAATATTCATTTATTAAATAATAAATATGTGTTAAAATATAAATCCAAAATCATTTTAATCACTTATATAGAGTACCCTCTTTTTTAGGGGCGTTGTGGGGGTGTTCCGTCTTCCCCACACGTAAACGACGAACGAGCCTTTGAATCTTGATGTGGATTCCCGGTTTCCTAGATTTCCATTAAATATCTAGGTGGCGACTCCAAACCCTTTCCCTCTCCGGAGGAAGGTCGTCAACAGATGGCGACTCCGCTGGGGACCCGTCAGGCTCGTTTTAAGTGATTAAAATAATTTTAGATTTATATTTAACACATACAAATACATATTTAATTATTTTAATAAGATGACTTTGTATATATTTATTAATGTCTGCATGCATATATAACCCATGGCATATGCCCATCCTATTTACCGGGACAATCGGAGCTTGCGTACAATGTACGTAAGTAGTCCGTAATGCCCGGCCCTTGTCCCAGCCAAGATGTTATCTGGGTACTATCTCGAGCTGATGTACTATGTGCATTGGTCGTCGAGAGGAACCCCGAAGCTGACAGGCTGTTAGATAAACCACTGGGATAATCGGAACTCGTGTACAATGTGCACGGGTAGTCCGTAAGCCCAGCCAACATAGGCACCCATAACATCCCTACCAGCATTTATGCATATTGATGAATACGGTGTAAATTTTGCATTGCAATGATCAGGTAACGGCGTATGCCCCATTCTATCTACTGGGATAATCGGAGCTTGCGTACAATGTGCGTGGGTAGTTCGTAAGCCCAGTCTTTATAAATACTCATATCTAATCGCACGTGCATATCGTGAATTGGATTCATAATTCTTGTAAATATATGTTTCCCTTTTAACACTTTAATATCACCTCTATTCGCCTCAAAATCCATTCCTAATTTCTAAAAGTAAAACAAAAGAAAGCAAAAATTATTATTCTTTCGCTCAAATAATTTTTTTCAAAAAATCTTATTCGTTATTCTGCAACTTGAAACTTCTCTTTTTCATTAGCAATTAAAACTCATTCTTTACACTTTTCCAAATAACATCTCTTTTTACAAAAAAAAAAAAAAAAAAATTTCTTCTAAAAACTTGTGATTTTACTCAAATCCTACATTAACTTTTGTATTTTTTTTTTTTAAATAAAAGCATTCGCATACGCATCGCTGACACACGGTCAAGACGACTTTCCGAAAAGAAGTCTGTATCTATCCTGAGCAACAATGCTCTCACCAGCACCACTAGCATAGGGATCAACAAAATCGATACAAGGTCTTTAGAGAAAATGAAGCATCCTCACATTTGTCTGCCACTATGATGAATCGTTTGCTTTCACCAAGTCATGCTGAGATCTATATTAGTTCATTTCTGATTGTCATATATGCTTAAATTCTTTCTGGTATCAAGTTTTATCTTTTCAATAGACTACTCTAGTTGGAAAGAAGTTTTTGCAATGCAACTTTAAATGAGTTTAGTTTGATCATAAAAGCGGCCAATTTTCTCTACCATTTGTCACGAACTCATTCTGCTTTCATCAACATATAAGTTCTGCAGAATGTAATAACAATGCATGCTCAATAAAAAGAAGTAATTGGCAGCTTGTCAAACAAAAAAATTGTATCCCATTGTACGTATGCATTCTAGAAGCAAAGAAATTGAGCAACCATCGTCAATATGGAGGCAAACCAAGTGATCAAGGAAATTAGAATCTACCAAGTCCACCAGAAGCATTATCTTCGACTCAACATCAATGGAAATATGATGCAGTTCAAAAAAAAAAAAAAAAAAAGAAAACAAGGAAAAAAGTTGTTCAGTATATGTGAAAAAAATAATGCAATAATCTACTCCGCTGCTTTGAGTTACTTAGTAGGTAGGAGTATTCATGAGCCCCATGTTTACTTTTACGTCAAACGGTAACTTTGGTATGAGTATGCAAAGCAACTTAAGTATATGTCTTATTGAGTAACCGGGTACCTTCATCATCAATGTCGGTATTCGCGTCAAAAGATAAGTTACAACTTAAGAATGACAAAAAAAAAAAAAAAAAAAAAAAAAGAGAGAAAAGAAGAAAGAGAGAAGGAGACGAAAACAAAAGTTTGAAGAATTATCAACACTCCAACTGCATCATATGAACCAACGAAAAATCTGGAAGAAAAGCTCATTGAGAAGAACGAACAGAATTTCAGAGATCATTGTCAATCCCAACCATCAAAATTTCAAGGAACGAAGCTTTCTTACCGACAACATCGGGACAAAAAAACGTACAATTGCAGAACATCAAAGAAATCGAGCATGCATACAATGAGGGATACTAAAAAAAAAAAATCAAGCCCGCTAGGTCGAGAACCTGAAAAGGCGGCCTAGGCAAAACTAGATAGGGCATGACAAGTTGTTGAATCTTCTTACTTACTTTGTTAAACAAAGAGCATGCATTCGAGAAATTTCTACTCTGCAGGATTTATGTTGTTTCAGCTCTACTCCACATAATAAGCTAACAAAATCTCTCAATAACTTTCTATAAGCCATTACTTCATGAGCTACTTCCAAAATAAGCAAGTCCCATTAACTCCAACTCAAAATAGCCAAATTAACCAAACCCAAAAATTGGCCAATTTTATTATCAAATGAGATTCACTTACAAGTTGCATACTTCCAATTTAGAGGTTCAGACTTTAAGATTTTTTTTTCGAAAATCTAAGAAAAGATCAACTTGTACTACATGTTGAATAGAAACACATATCATGACCAGTTATGAGCTAAACAAACATTCGGCATGACTTGAATGAAAGAAAAATAAGAAGTCAAAATGGAAGTTAAACTGGGGCAAAATTTTTATACGAAAATTTTGGATTGATAAAAAAAAGGGCAAACATAAACTGCTGGTTCCGTCCACTATACTGGGGCAAATTTTTCTCTCTAAAATTTTTTTTAAGGACATAACGCGCAACTATGATCAACGATTCCGCTTAAACCGGGGCAATTTTGGATGATGAAGTTAACAAGCGACAGCTCGCTCACTTCGATGAAACAAATCCTGCGGGCAAAACAACAATTAGACACTCCAACAAATCATCAATTTAAAACTGGGATAAATTTTTACGAAAAAATTTGCAACAAGTCAATGTATAACTTTCAAATTCTCCGAAAGTAGAGGATGTACCAACAAAAGAACTCAAAGAAATAAAGACATTGAGAAAAGTCGGATTGACCGAACTCTCACCATAGCATATTTTGGCATAAAATCATGTCTCACAAAACTTCTTGAAAAATTTTGGGTAATAAAACACCACTTTCATACAAAACGTTTTGACAAACAAAATTTGATTTCGCAATTCAATTCATTTTCACAAAAAAATTTTGACAAACGAACACTTACTTTTTACACAAAATTTCTGACAATATCTACAATTTCAACTTTTCAACATCAAACATTTTGATTTTCACAAAAAAAAATTTCTTGAAATCTTTTATATCAACAATCTCAATACATAATGCAAACCCTCATATTTATCATTTCACGAGACGCAGTTCTCATATCTTTCCTATGAGGCATAGTTCTCGTGCCCTTCTCACGAGGCGTAGTTCTCGTACCCACTTCACGAGGCGTAGTTCTCGTATCATTCTCACGAGGCGTAGTTCTCGTACCCATTTCACGAGGCGTAGTTCTCGTACCATTTCATGAGGCGTAGTTCTCGTATCATTCTCACGAGGCGTAGTTCTCGTACCCTTTCACACGAGGCGTAGTTCTCGTATCCACTTCTCACGGGTCGTAGTTCTCGTACCTTTCTTACGAGGCGTAGTTCTCGTACCCTTTCTCACGAGGCGTAGTTCTCGTATCATTTTCACGAGGCGTAGTTCTCGTACCCATTCTTACGAGGCGTAGTTCTCGTACCATCATTCCCACGAGGCGTAGTTCTCGTACTTTCTTACAGATTCTGAGAAACAAATCAGATCTGTGATAAGTCCCGAGAAGCAAATCGGGCTTATCTTCACACATTCCGAGAAGCAAATCGGATGTGTCTTCTTTTCTCTAAGTCTCGAGAAACAAATCGAGCTTATTTCTTACAGATTCTGAGAAACAAATCAGATCTGTGATAAGCCCCGAGAAGCAAATCGTGCTTATCTTCACACATTCCGAGAAGCAAATCGGATGTGTCTCCTTTTCTCCAAGTCTAGAGAAGCAAATCGAGCTTGGTTCTTACAGATTCTGAGAAGTAAATCAGATCTGTGATAAGTCCCGAGAAGCAAATCGGGCTTATCTTCACACATTCCGAGAAGCAAATCGGATGTATCTTCTTTTCTCCAAGTCTCGAGAAGCAAATCGAGCTTGGTTCTTACAGATTCTGAGAAGCAAATCAGATCTGTGGTAAGTCCCGAGAAGCAAATCGGGTTTATCTTCACATTCCGAGAAACAAATCGGATGTGTCTCTTGCTCCATCATGGGACGACAGATCCCACGATTTTTAACTTTATCCTTGAAGTCGACTGTGCTTCAGGATCATCTCCGGTCATGAGACGACTGATCTTGTGATCGTAATTCAAGCTTACCCTTGAGTCGACTGAATTCTTGGGTCATTCCGTCATGGGACGACTGATCCCATGATTATCAATTTATCCTTGAAGTCGACTGCACTTCAAGATCATCTTTATCATGAGACGACTGATCTCATGATCACAATTTCAACCTTACCCTTGAGTCGACTGTGCTCTTGGGTCACTCCATTATGGGACGACATATCCCACGATATTTAACTTTATCCTTGAAGCCGACTGTGCTTCAGGACCATCTCCTTATCATGAGACGACTAATCTCATGATCACAATTTCAATCATACCCTTGAGTCAACTGTACTCTTAGGTCATCTCCATCGAGGGACGACTGATCCCATTACTATCAACTCTTTCCTTGAAGCCGACTGCGCTTCAGGATCATCTTCGATCATGAGACGACTGTTCTCTTGATCTTACCCTTGAGTCGACTGTACTCTTGGGTCATTTCTGTCATGGGACGACTGATCCCATGACTATCAACTCTATTCTTGAAGCCGACTGCGCTTCAGGATCATCTTC
Source organism: Xerophyta viscosa (assembly GCA_002076135.1). Classification (NCBI taxonomy): domain Eukaryota; kingdom Viridiplantae; phylum Streptophyta; class Magnoliopsida; order Pandanales; family Velloziaceae; genus Xerophyta; species Xerophyta viscosa. The sequence continues at coordinate 186,132 of MJHO01000143.1, forward strand.
GATCATGAGACGACTGTTCTCTTGATCAAAATTTCAATCTTACCCTTGAGTTGACTGTACTCTTGGGTCACTCCGGTCATAAGACGACTGATCTTGTGATCACAATTTCATACCCTTGAGTCGACTGTACTCTTGAGTCATCTCCGTCTTGGGACGACTGATCCTATGACTATCAACTCTATTCTTGAAGCCGACTGCGCTTCAGGATCATCTTCGACCATGAGACGACTGTTCTCTTGATCAAAATTTCAATCTTACCCTTGAGTCGACTGTACTCTTGGGTCACTCCGGTCATAAGACGACTGATCTTGTGATCACAATTTCATACCCTTGAGTCGACTATACTCTTGGGTCATCTCCGTCATGGGACGACTGATCCCATGACTATAACTCTATCCTGAGAGACTGCACTTCAGGATCATCTTTGATCATGAGACGACTGTTCTCTTGATCAAAGTTTCAATATTACCATTGAGTCGACTGTACTCTTGGGTCATCTCCGTCGTGGGACGACTGATCCCATGACTATCAGCTTTATCTTTGAAGTCGACTGTATTTCAAGATCATCTTTATCATGAGATGACATATCTCATGCTCACAAACCTCAACAAACAAACAAGAAAGACAAGACAAAAAACAAAAAAAGGAAAAGACAAAAAAAAAAAGAAAAGAAAAGAAAAGAACAAAAAAAAAACCTTTCCTCTTTTACCGGACAAAATGCGGTATCTCTTTATCTTTGCCCAACCATTCTCCGAAAAATTGGACAAAGAGGGGCAACTGTCGCCCATTTTGTCCGGACTGTATTGTCATCTCGCAGACTCAACTCAGACCAGACATAAGGCTTACGCTGACAAACTTTAAAACCGGTTGAATTGCTGAAAGCATCTTACTTTGACCAAAGGTCTATTGTAGTATCTGCAATTAGATTTTTTTTTTTTCTTTTCGCTGTCAGAGTTTGTCCAGAGAATGAAATCAAAGTCAACTTTATACACTCTATCAACCGGTTACAAAGTAAAAACGGTATATAATCATTATAAGGTTAAAGTCAAATTTCCTAAAATGTCAGCATAATAATTGATTTTTATTGTCTATTGGATAATAAGAGTATTAATTTTTTTTTATAAAAGAGGAAGAGAGGTGCTGCAAAGGGAGAGGCTGACAACAAAAAAAAAAAAGGAGAAAGAAAGAAAGCAAAAAAAAACAAGGGAAACCAGAAAGAAAAAAGAAGGAAAAAAAAACCTACGCAGGAAGAAGAAAGAGAGAGAAGAGAGAGAGAGAGAAGAGGAGAGGAAGAAGGGGGTGCCGTCGTTGTCACTCCGGCCTCCTCATCCAAGTCCACGCTGACCGAACGCCTCTCCGGCAACCGTCGGCCTTCGACGTCGCCGCCGCCGACGCCGAATAAAAGCTCCCGCGCCCGACTTCGTCACCAACGATCAAACACACCGAACACCCGAGGTAACCCCCCTCAAACATTGCTAGTTCTCGTCTTCAAACTTGTGTGATCACGAGACGCCGCCGTGGCCTTGCCGCCGGCGAGCCACGGCGGCGGAAAAAACGAAAATAAAAAAAACACACATAAACTTGCACCCTCAAAAACACACATCTACAGTCGATAAAATCGATTTTTGACATCGCCAATGAACTCAGGAGGGTCGATTACCCTAGGAGTGAGGTCAGCGGGGCGAACGGAGACCCCCGGCGCCGTCGCCGGCGATAGTGCCGGCGACGTCCGCGAGCTCGCGCCCGCGAGCTCGCGGACAGAGATGACGACCGGCTTAGCCGGTCGTTTGACCGGCTAAGCCGGTCGCGCGCGGATTTAATCCGTGCGGACCCAGGCGCTGCGCGCGCCTGGGCACGAGCCAACTTGGCTCGGGACCGACCATATGGTCCGGTCCGGCCGTTTAGGGCCCAAATTGCTTTAATTTCATTTTAAATCAATTTTTAATTAATTTTGATGGGTTATAGGTGTATATTTGTAGCCCGAGCATATATTCGGAGGTGTATACTTCCTAAATTTTTTATCTTTACGTATATACCATTTTATAAATAAATAATTGTATAAGAAATATTCCACGTTTAATAAAAATGAGTTATAGGTGTATACTTATAATTCAATTAATAATTAGAAAATAGAGGTGTATACTTCTTTTTCTAATTCACAACAAAAATTAAACGGGGCAATAAAGAGGAAACGAAACGGCGCTGAGTCCCAAACTAAAACAAATAATATATTATTTTTTTTTCAAATTATGCTCTTTAATCGAATACATGCAAATAAAGAAAATATTGAAGCAAGACGATGGATATTGTCTCGATAAATATATTTTTTTTATTTGGATGCGTCTATCTAAAATGATTTAGAGGGTGAGGTGGATGCCGATCTCTTTTATTCATATTAGATAGATAATTAAATATTCATTTATTAAATAATAAATATGTGTTAAAATATAAATCCAAAATCATTTTAATCACTTATATAGAGTACCCTCTTTTTGAGGGGCGTTGTGGGGGTGTTCCGTCTTCCCCACACGTAAACGACGAACGAGCCTTTGAATCTCGATGTGCCTTATCCCGGTTTCCTAGATTTCCATTAAATATCTAGGTGGCGACTCCAAACCCTTTTTCCCCTCTCCGGAGGAAGGTCGTCAACATGTGTGTGTGTATATATAACATATGAATAGATATTCATTAGGGATAGCTGGAAAATTATATACTAATTATCTATAGAACTTATCATCAGATATATATACTACAGAAGATAGCTGTATATATTATATATATAATGTTTAGTCCATAAGAATGATAGATTGAGAAATTTTATGTGTTATTCATCCCCTTAGTCGTGTTTGTTCTCTAATTCATCAATGGTAGTAACACATATGTTAAATTCCAAAGTTTGTAGTATGTTCAATAAGTCAATCATTTAATTAATTGAACTAATATGTTGTTTTATGTTTCTCTGTTTTGTAGATGTCGACACCTGAAACGAATGAACATCCGTCTATATTTTAACAAGATTCATTATATTTAGTTTCTTTTTATATTTGTTTGACTTAATCTATTTGTTTGTATTTATTACAGGCTTATCAACTTTAAGCATGCGTGTACTTGCAGATTGGTAAAATGGTTTTAACTTAATAATGTTAAGTTCCGTCTTAACTTAATAATGTTAAGATGTTTTTATATGGCATTTTAATGTTCTCTTATTATTTTTCAGATGTTCGAATGCACAAGATGTTCCAAAAGCAAAGGTCTTCTCCATTGTGTTAGCTAATGCATAGATCTCTATGATGAAACTTTTAAGTATGAAGTGTGGTTCTTTTCTACTGTTTTGGTACCAAGATGAAACTTTGAAGTGTGGTTCTACGTAACTATGTTTGAAACTTATTACTTTTGATTCCAAGTGCTACTATAGTATGTACAAGTGTTGTTTCTATGTTTTGAAAAAGTGTTTGCTAGTGTTTTGGCTCTAAGTGTCACTGTTTTAGAAGGTAGTTGGTCAAGAACATCAAAACGCGGAGGTGGTAGGGCTTCGACTACTTCAATTTTTATATTTTTTGTCTTCAATTTAATTACTTGGTATGGTTAGTTATTGTCATTGTAACATCTAGTCTACTACATTGTGGTTGAGAAAAATCTTGTGAAACTTATTTTTTCATTTATATAAAAATCTTTAAAATTTTTGTGCTGTCCAAAACAGATGGTCTTGTAGATCTTTATTGAAATTATTATAAATGTCAATTTTTCAATAAAATTTATCATGGTCGGACCCGACCAGACCCGCCAGACCGGACCCGACCCGATCAAATCCGAACCAGTCGGGTCGGGTCGGGTCCGAGCTCGGGTCTGGTCTGGTGTGTCCAGATCTGACATGGTTCGGTCTGGTCCGGGTCTGGTTGGACACGGATCTGACCCGAGTTTGAACTATAAAATTGTAGATTTTGATTAGATCTACAACTTTGTAGTTGAAGATTTTCGAAAAAATGCCAAAACGTATGCCGAAATGATGATCAAAATATTTGATCATCATTCGGTTTACTTTTTGGTATTTTTTTGAAAATCTTCAACTAAAAAGTTGTAGATGTCATCAAAATTTATAATTTTGTAGTTTAAAGTTTTTTCCAAAAATATTTAAAAATAGATTAATTAAGTCGATGAAAATTTTATATGAGATTTCGAGATCTGTACTCTTCGGATTGGCCAATCTCAGCTGTCCGTTTCCTACACTCCGATGCGTTAGCATCGGGGAGCCGCCTCCAGGAGCATGGGAGAGAGAGAGAGAGAGAGGGGAGGGATAAGAAGCACGCCGCTAGTAATGAGGGTTAGAAAAATTAATAACCCTAGACACTTTGTGGCCTATTAGGCCTACTCAAGGCCCAGCCCTTTTTTTTTTCTATTTTTAAGTTTTGAATAGAACCTCACAGTCGAAATTATATACTCTAACTCGAACCGAATTGCATGTACCTAAATTGTCGAAAAGTCGACCCAAACAAAATCTGATCCTAACTGAATCCAAAATTTTGGTTTTATTCGGGACGACTTTTGTTCGGGTCGATTTTTGGTTAGTTTTGGATAATAATCAACCCTAGCAGAGCTAGAATCTAGCATTACGTTCGAGAAGGTGGTCCGGCTCACACTTTTGACATTACTATACACATGTTCAAATTTTCATTAAAAATATTTTTAAATAAAATTTTGAACACCATAAAGTTCATCATTTTTTCAGACAAAACTGCAATTTCTTCATTTTTGCTTTGAGTCGTATTTAGACCCTAAACATGAGTTCTTTTTCCTAAAGATAAATTACGAAAACTTTAAAACAAGTATTTATTATTTCTATTTTCTTAAAAACGTAATGAACTAATATTAAATATTTAGTATAATCTCTAATTCGTAATTTAGTTTTAATATGCTTTTTAAATTGTAAGTTTTAATTTTTACTATATATAAAATTTTGAATATTAAATGATTTATTATAAATGAAATACATAATGTTATAGTTTAATTTTATTTAAGTAATTGAAATACAAAATCAATTTTTTAGTTTGTTATTATTATTAATGTTTTTAAGAAAATATCAGCTGCGAAGGCAAGTGCTTCTCCGAGAGGTAAGAGGTGTTTATTAAAGATGAGCGGATGAACCAACAAGTAATGCTCACTTCACCCATGGATTCACACAAAAAATCACCAATCTAGCTGGCGCTGACATGGCATCTCAAAAACTTCTGAAAATTCAAAAATCCCGCCAAAAATAACTTTATAATTAAAAGCATTTTCAAAATCCCCTTATTCACCATCACCTTCTTTTACAATTATGCTCTTCACTCCCTCCTCTCCCTACCACCTCCTTACCGGCCGACGACCACGCCGCCACCCCTGCTATTTTCGACTGCATACCACTCCCACCACCACCCTCCGGTCAATCCACGTCAATAGCGTGCGGTGACTCACTATGACAAATTTGGGCTCCCTTTGCGCTAAAATCAGCTCGAGCTTGATCTTCGATCATCGCCCAACTACCAATTCCCTCTCGGCTGACGACCGCGCACCACCCTGCTGCAACCAGCGACACGCCTTGACGACCGCCGAGGCACCGTCGTCTACCAAAAATCTCCCATCTGTGTGGACTCGCGACACATAGGTGCCCGTGCTCAAGCTTGCTCATGAGACTCGCTGCTTTCACAACTCTAAATCTTTTTATTCTTTCTGCTTCCATTCTCTCTTGCTCATGTGAACTGGTTGGAGATTAAGCTTGCTCCCATCACATAGGTAATTCTCCTTACTTCATTTTCGAGAAAATGTTTCATGGACGATCTTGCCATAATAATTTTGAACTGCATATGCAGAATGCAAAAAGATCTTTTGGAGGATATGGAGATGAAAACCACAAAGTCATATCTATGGAGGATTTGAAGAGAGCACCAACACAGTGAACTTCCTGGACTCTAGGTGCTTAGTTATCAAGTACTTCTACCTTATTAGAATATCACACAACTGTAAATTATTGATATTAACAGTTCATATTTATAGGTTAGGTGGTCAGCATGATATCATTGGGTTGCTACTGCTAATTTATTCCACTGTTCTGTTTGCTTCTAAATATTGTTGGTGCTGCCATTGACGCTGCTCCAAAATGTTGTTGATGCTGCTCTGGTTCTGTTCTGGGTTGCTTCCAGATGTTGCTGGCACTGTTCTAGTTATGTTCTGAATCTTGCTAAATGCTAATGGTGCTGCTTCTGATTTACTGCTGCCATGTGGTTCTGCTGATGCTGCTGCATCTAAATACAACAGATGTTGCTTCCATTTACTACTATTGTTACTGGTGTTCTGCTGCTTTTGCTTTGCTTTTGTAATATGTAGTATAAAGTACTTCCATTTGTTAGAAGAAAATTTATCAAAACACTTTGTGAAAAGTCCATTAAAGTGGTGTGTATTTATATGAGAATTATTAAGATTTAAAGCTCTGCAAGCAAATAGGTGAAGCCAATAAAATTACATATTGGTTATGAAATAGTTCATCCAAAAAAAGTCACTTGAAAATATACATCCGTGCATACATACAAGTTACCAATACTTGGTCGGCTACTATTTACATCATGCAGCTGTCAAGAAAATTGCTTGATTGTGAAAACATGAAAGTAGCTTGTCAAAATTACTTCAGAAATTAGTATGAATTAATTGCTTCAAAAAAAAAAAAAAAAAACACATAAATAGAATTTGCACTACAAAATCGAAGAACTACTATGTACTACAAAAAGTGGAAGTCACTCATCCGCAAGTAACCAAGCACAATATACTAATACCAATAAGCAAAAAGCTTCCATTCATTGAAGATATATACATCAAAAGAGAACTATTACAAACACGAACTTAAGTTTCTTTAGAATAATTACATGAACTTTAGACTTACAAGATTACACAAAAAAATCCATCTGCTACACATAAGTAAATATTAACAAAGGCATGAGGCTACACAATACAAAATGGCACCAGGCGTTTCCTTTAAGCAATATACCACACCATATGCACATCTAATCAATCCGTGCTTCCTAAAGAACGCAGCTGCAAATTTGGAACACTCTGCATTGGATAGCTTCCTTTAGATAAAATCCCATAATATAAAGCTCAAGAAAATACTAATAAAATATAATAAATACAACTATGTTCTGTTGAACTACCTGCTCTCCTGTGAATTGTTCACAATGCCTAGTCCGCTTCTTAAACTTCTTTTGGGCTTTCTCAAGGTGCCCGACCAATCGCTTAGACCTTGGGCGACCTTTTTTGACGATACCTTTATGGAATCCAAAACTTTATTAGCTAATTCATTATGATCAGTTAATAAGCCATGGTTATCTTGTTCATGAGAGATTGATATCTTGTCACCAAGAGACTTGTCATATTTCATTAATTCTTCTTTGGTCCTCTTAAGCAACAAAAATACATGCTCTTTCCGAACTTTATCAATTGAAGCAATCTCTACAAAATCCGCAAGATAATGTTGAACAACCATGTAAACTTCATCATAAACGGTCATGTCTCTCATTGGTGATAACTGTGGGAAGGACATTAGAGAATGTAATCTCTTAAAATCCTTTCTCCATCGCTTCATTATGTACTTTTCCGGAATTTGTTGTACGAATTCTTGTCTTAGGACACACAATGCATGCCTACACAATATGCCTCGAAACTGAAATGATCGACAAATACACCATATGTCTTCGTCGGAAGGAGTGTAGACAACTCGATAGTCAACTCTATTACCAAAATCATCTAAATCAGCAACAACATACAGAGATGCTGGCCCACTTCGATCAAGAACAGTACACGTACATTGCATCAAATTCTTCACTTCTTCTTGAAACTTATAAAATATATTAATGGTGTAGACCTTTGCAAGCTGTTCCTCGAATAAAATTTTGTAAGTAACTTCGGTGTGTAATGGAAACAACGAGAATCTTCTTGAGCCTCTTTCTCAAATTTGCTTCTCAACGCATTATCATATTGCTCAACAAACATCTTGAGTGAAGTTTTGCTGTTGACATATCCATCGAAGAATGCATTCATACTTTCGCTCCTTTGCGTAGTAGACATGCCTGCCCAAAATGTATCTTTGACAAAGACAGGAACCCACCGTCGTCTATCTTTATATAATGAACTGAACCACTCATTATTATGCAAGTCAAATTCAACGATCATTGCATCCCATTCTCTTTCAAAGTCAGAAATCGTTAAAGTATCATAAACAACTTTGCTTAGTCGAAGTGTAATTACATTCTTCTTTTCAAGTCTTCTCAACTTTTCGGGAAGTTTTTTCATTATATGCCAAAGACAAAGTCGTTGACGTGTTTGTGGAAACACTTGTTCAACAGCACCGCCAATAGATTGACATTGATCAGTGATTATCGCATTTGGAGCTTTACCATTCATGCATTGCAACCACATGAATAGCCAATTATAGCTCTCGATTTTCTCATTTGCTAGAAGACCACAACCTAAAAGAATCGACTGCCCATGATGATTGACACCAACAAAAGGAGCAAATGGCATAGCATATTGATTAGTTAGGTATGTAGTGTCAAATGTAATAACATCACCAAAGTACCTATATGCAGCCCGTGACCTAGCATCAGCCCAGAACACATTACTTAGTCTACCTTTTTCGTCTACAGAACAACTATAGAAAAAATTTGAGTTTTGTGTTTGCATATGACTAAAGTATTTCATAAGAGCCTCCGCATCACCTTCGCTAAGTTTTAGCCTTCTCAATTTTTCAACATGGTTGCGACAATCCTTTTGAGTGAAAGAGCATTTCTCACATCCCCCTGCTTGCTTAAATGCTGCATTTATCGATTTATGAAGAGGCACCCCTGCCATCATTAATTTCAAGCATTTTTTTAACATATTCGGGTAGTTGTCGAAAAACATTTAAAAAATCTAACTGATTGAGGGTCAAGTGGATGATTATGATCCAATACTACATTCTCTATTGTCCAACGACCATCTAGATGGTTATCCTTGATAAATCATAGCTTTACATCCTATTTTCAGAATAGGCATCCTTTTGGAATTAGGATTTGCTGGTCTTTGCCTTGGCTTTCCCTCTTTATTGCATGCAAAACCCGAACGATATCGCATGCCACCAAAGTTATGACTGGTTCTTCTCATAACACCAAAGCCAGCATAGTAACCATATGCTTTATAAAAATGAAATGCTTCCTCAACCGATGTAAATGTCATGCCACCTTAGGAGCAATATTGAAGTATACTTCATCTACCTATAAAAAAAATATGTCTAAGAAACTCTTATATTAATAAAAGACGAATGTATTGAAATGAACTAGAAATAGCATTTTGAATATACATTGAAAATAGGAATCATACCTCACAAACTGTAGCTTCTTGTTCCCTCTGTATTCTAACTTCATTTGATAAATTTGAGAGGTCAATCCCCTACAGAGATTTTAAAAAATTGGAAGTGATGACATTATTCAATTTTTTATAAAAATCCACCTAAGATATGTTGAAGAAATACCGTCGGTTGGTTGTTTTTCATTAGAGTATGGCTTTGAGATGATGCATTTGGCCCAATTTCTTCACTGTATTGCTGTTGCTGATAAGCGGTGGTTTGAGAAGATAAGGAATTCATCGGTGGCAATGATTTTTGAAACGAAATTGTGTCCGCGAGTCCACATGGATGGGAGATTTGTTGGTCGTCGACGGTGTCCTCGGCGGTCGTCAAGGCGTGTCGCTGGTTGCAGCAGGGTGGCACGCGTCGTCGGCTGAGAGGAATTGGTAGTTGGACGATGATCGGAGATCAAGCTCGAGCTTGATTTTAGCGCAAAGGGGAGCCCCGAATTTGTCATAGTGAGTCACCGCACGGTATTGACGTGGATTGACCGGAGGGTGGTGGTCGGAGTGGTTTGCAGTCGACAATAGCGAGGGGTGGCGGCGTGGTCGTCGGCCGGTAAGGAGGTGGTAGGGAGAGGAGGGAGTGAAGAGCAGAATTGTAAAAGAAGGTGAATAAGGGGATTTTGAAAATACTTTTAATTAGAAAGTTATTTTTGGCAGAATTTTTGAATTTCAGAAGTTTTTGAGGTGCCATGTCAGCGCCAGCTAGATTGGTGATTTTTTGTGTGAATCAACGGGTGAAGTGAGCATTACTCTTAAGAAAATATCAGCTGCGAAGGCAAGTGCTTCTCCAAGAGGTAAGAGGTGTTTATTAAAGATGAGCGGATGAGCCAACGAGTATTGGCTCAATTGGTTAGTAAAATTAGAATTTACGATTAAGGGACAGAAGTTGAAAGTTAGGAGTCCAAGCCCACAATAGGAGAAAAATTATCGAAATTACTCCATTTTTTAAATGAGATTAGTCTTATCCTTTTGTAGCCATGGGATACTCGTGGAAAATCAAGATAAGAGTAGCAGCGGATCCATGTGTCATCATTTGATTATTGCAGGTTGTGCAGTCTCATGTGGAAACCCCCCATTAAGAATGGAAAAATCACATATCAACCCCTTTCAAAGTCTTTGCAAATTAGCCAATAATTTTGAATTTGTTACAAATTAATTCTTATATCTTATTTATAAATAGATATTTTAGGATGTCGAAAATAAAAAATTTTAAATAAAAAATTTATTCATAAATAAATTAGGCCAAATTCTTTTTTAGTTATCTGAACTTTACCAAAATGTGCCTCTATAATTTTAAATTTTATTTCGTACCCATAATAACCCTGCCTTTAAAAAAACGCCGGTGATAACCTTGTCGTTAGCTTTTTTGTTTGCGGCCACCAATTTGCTGACATGGCAATTTTTTAATTATTTAAATTTTTTATTTTTAGGGACAAATACATCTTTTAACAATATTTTGAGATTTTGTTTAAAAATCTTTCAATATAAAAGTTGTAGATTACAATGAGATTTACAGCTTTAATGTTCAAACTTTTTTCAAAAAATACTTCTAAAAGGTTGTTTAAAAATAGTGGGTAAAATTGTTCAAATTTTGGAGTTACAAAACACCTATTTAGATGTATTTTTTAGAAAAAATTGAATATAAAAATTATAAATCTCATCAAAATCTACAATTATTTTTTTGAAAGTTTTCTAGAAAAATACTCTTTAAGTATTTGATTTTATAAAAGACTGATTTACCCCTTACAAAGTAAAAAAAAAAGCTAAAAATAATTTAAAATATTACCACGTCAACAAATTAAAGATGCGAATGAAAAAGCTGACGATAAGGTTATTGCGGGCGTTTTTTTTTAAATACAAGGTTATTGTGGGTACGAAATGAAGTTCAAAATTATAGAGACAAATTTTGGTTAAGTTCAAGGTTCTAAAAATGGATTTGGCCATAAATTTAAGTAAACTACAAATCAGCTCCCAAATTATTTTGCTTTACAATGCGCCCCCGCTCCCCGGGAATTTTTTATTCGTACGTAAATAAATACTCCTATTTGTATATAATCATTGTCATGACCCGCGAGCCGAGGACCGCGACGAGTGAAAATAATTTTCTTTGCAAAGAAATAAACTTTAAAATAACTAGTTTCGCGGAAGCTTAAACAATTGAAGAGTTCGTTTCAAATCTCAAATACTCAAATTTACATCTCAAATTTGAAATACGGTAGAGCCGCAACCTGGACATTCGGTCCGAGACGAGAACCCGCGGGGGAGACGGTTCGGTCTCAGTCCGAGCTCAGTTTGCATAGGATACTAAGGTGTCAATCTCCCCAGATGACACAAAAGGATCCTAAGCAATCTAAGGTCCAAACCTCTTTTAAAACCTTATGTAAATACCCTCAAAACTGTATTTTCGAAATACCGGCTCGACCTGTATTTTTCCAAAAGTTTTGGAATTGTTAAACCTCTAGTTAGAAATTATAAGAACCCCTCAAAGCATCGAAATCAAAATCGGAAGCCAAATACGAAAATTTCAGCGATGAATTACAGAGCTACTTTCGGTCGACCGATCCAATATTTCGGTCGACCGATACCTGCAGGTTCTGCAAAAACAGGTTTGCAGCAACCAAATTCTCAACACCCCATTTTCTTAAATATTTTTCCAAATCCTTCAAACATCATGTATTCACACACATATAACCAAATTACACATGCAGGTATCGATTTCCAACCAAAAGCACTTCTAAATCTCTTAAACAAGACATCTTTTCGAAACGTCGAAAATACGAACTTTAAGAACTCAAGTAGTCGAATTTTGATCAAACCACAATTTCATTCATTTGAAATGGTCGCGAGTACCCAAATAACCAAATACACACGTGTCAAGATTCAAATCCCATTTAGAAGAAGTTTAGAACAAAATGATCATTAAACTTTTCATATAAACTACAAACCAACATTTCTTACAACTTTTAGAAACTTAAACCTTATAATTCTCAAGGTTTACTTTTCTAAAAGCGTTCCGATACATTTAAAACAAAATATACAAAATACAAACCATGTAAGTTAATACTTCCCATTTACAAAAGTTTACAAGTGATATATCTAATTACTATACAGGATTCTATATGTGTATACTAGCCAACCCAAGTATACCTCTATCCCAAAATCCTCGCAAACTATTCGCCGTGCTAAGCACCCTAAACTGGTGCCTTGCCACGACCGAGCGGATCTGAAAAGAAGGAAAAACAACGGGTAAGTCATAAGACTTAGTGAGCGGTACAATTCGCGAAGCCTCTCGCCGTAAACAACCATCACATCAATAATGTATAAGCAACTCATAATCAACCCAACATAACAATATGAACATTAAGTCATGCCAAACGATAACACCCATCATGTCAACTTATGCCATCATCTTTGTTATGTTAGCGTTCGACTAGACTAACCACCCGTTAGTCCTCTCATATTTCATCTTTTTAGGTACTCGCACCCGTGAGCTTGGGTATCCTGCGCAGTACCAAGGATCAAGAATCTTCCGCAAGTGCACATAAGCGGCAACATGACCCTCAGTGGAGGCGATCCCATAGACGTCTACATGGGAGCTACTCGGAAATTCTGGTCAGTATCCGGAGTGACCGTCACGAGCCTCGCCTGGTATCGTAGCCACCGCCCCGGCCAAAGGGTCGATCGAAACTACGTCCACTGGCCCCATCTGGGCTATACAATCTTTTCTGGCGCCTCCGCGGCTCCTGCCCGTCACCCATCCCGAGTCGTACTACAACGACCTCCGGGTGATCGAACGAGCTTAACGGTACATTACGCCCCAAACTTTACTCTCGTTATTAGCATTTCACAAACCCATGTCAACCACAAAGCTCTACCTCGAGCAAACCACATTTTCATATGCACCAAAGTAAGGCGTACACTTGCACAAACTATTTGGCCAAAACATATAAACATCGTATAACATTCCACATCATTAGCACATCATGCTACAAAATCAACATCATGCTACAAAGTTTACATCATGCTAGCACTAAGCATGCCAATTCATCATAACAACAATTTCTAGGGTTTACCACCCAACATGAGCACCATACAATCAAGGTACATACTAATAAACAATCAACCAACGAGAAAGAGGTGCGAACCCGCTCACCTCAACAAGTCACGAAAATCCAAATCCCCGAACTTCGGAACGAACCGACGCACCACCGGGCGAGAGAAATCGAGGAGAAGAGCTAGAAGGTATAGAATCAACTTAGCATTCGGGATTTAGGAAGAAACAAGGAGGGAAAGAGAGAAGGGACTTACCTAGGTCAAGGGAGAGGGAGCAGCAGCTCTGGCCCTGGAGAAGGAGATGGGGTGGAATGAAGAAATGGCTAAGTCCCGAACTTATAAAACGGTTCGCCCCAGATTTCGGTCGACCGATAGGGGTTTCGGTCGACCGAAAAACCCCTGAACAGCACAAACACCAGCCAAAACATATCATTTCCAAAATCACACTCAAACACGCACACCTCCGTAATCGGCGGGGCCACCTCCCTCGTGACTCGCCCGTCGTACGGCCGACCAAGCATGCACGAAATACGAGGGTCTCACCCACAAACAAACAAAGCAACAAACGGGTCAAGAAAATACGAACCTCACAATCATTTTAACACCCTATAATATATATTCGGAAATATTTTTTTGAAAACTTTTAAATATGAAAATTTAGATCTTGAGGAGATCCACAACTTTTTATAAAACTGCTTTTATATAGATATTTGGGACTTCGAAAAGTTAACGGGTCGACCCGTTAATCTTTTGGAATAGAATAATCCCAACATCTGTTTAGAATATTTTTTTTCGAAAATTTTAAGTATGAAAGTTGTAAATTTTAATGAGAACTAAAACTATAATGTTGAAAAGTTTTTCAAAAATATTTCTAAATAGTTATTTTGAATCTCCGAAGTGTTAACAGGTACAAAGATATTTTTGTTCAAAAAAAATAAATTTCAGGCTGAAACGGTGACAGCAACCCGTGGGGGCTGATCTAATGAAAGTTTGCACTTGGAGGGTCGATATATAATTACCCCAATAAATTAGGGGGACTAATGTGCAAGTCTCCCGTTCAGATTTCTGTGGATGGGAAATGAAAATTCATCCAGTAAGTGCCACTGAAACTCTGAATGAGTTCTTTCTCTTACTTTCGAGGTCTGGTATCTCCCTTTTTTTTTGTTTTACTCATTTACGTTTCGTTATCCTCTCACTTTGCGGATCTCATCATGTGAATCATATTTGGAATTCTTAATTTTGGTTTTTTGTTTTAATGTGGTTTTGTAGATAGTTTATAGTATTTGAATTTTCGAAAAAATTTTGTCTTTTTTTTTTCCTTTCTTTTTCTTCAGGGGAACATTTTGAAACTTTATCACGATAAACTTAGTCATCACCTCCATACTGGATAACTTGGAGAACTCCTTTGTATCTAAGTTTATAGGTTAAATTTTACTTGCTTAGTTTTCTTATTTCGTTTTATTTGTTGATTAAGACTAGGGTTTATGATGTTAGGAGTTTATAAGATGATGTGTAATTGCATTATGCATTTTTGTTTGTTAAGGTATTCAATTCTCAACACATCTGATTGCATTATGCTTTTTTGTTTGTTTATGGTATTCAATTTTCAACAAGTTTGCTGTAGACTGGTGATGTGTGAGTATTTATTGTCATGGGTAGCCAAAGGCCGAGAGTGAAGGTGATCTCACTCTGGCAAGATCGCATGTTGGCGGCTGGGGGCCAAGATCGCAAATTGCAGAGAGGAGGAAAGGCCTAGACATGAGGGCGGCGGTGATGCGAGTTGGGAGCATGATAATAAGAGAAATCCTATAGGCAGTTATATACACTTGCTGTTCGGTTCAACGCAAACCAAACCTAAAGTCTCAACTCAAAGCGAAATCTGTAAACCAAATTCTTAGCTTTTGCATCAGAACAAAGCCAAGCCAAACCCAACCGAAATAAACGATTATTCATTTTGGAGATCGGTCGGTACTGAACTCTTTTTCAGCCCTAAGTAGCAGCTCTATAAATGTTATAATTTCTGTTGCGTTCATAAATGTATTCTGCAATTCTTGATCCTATCGTGAAAAAAAAAAGAATATGCTGAAATTATCCACGTATTTGGGATAGCATGCATTCATATGCGAGGATATGTTATAATTAATGAGCATTTGTCATGAATACTTTCACCACAATCTTTGAAAACAAAAAACAAAGCGAAATTGGTTCTTTAAACCTGCACCGTTAAGATTTCATGGTTTCCAAAAGTTTATAATGTTATATAATTGACTGTCAAATCTAATTATGTAAACCAAACTATATATATATATATATATATATATATATATATGTAACAACAAAAATGACGACAACATCCTAATTAAGTCCTGCAACAGCGTGGTCTGCGGAGAGTGTATGTACACAACGTAACTATGCCTCTAAGGATGTTGTTTTCGTAGGACCCTCGGCTTGATAAAGCAAATCTAAGACAACTCTTTAGTTGTCAAATTTAATTTGTGAAATTTAGAAAATAATTTTGAACGTTGAAATTCGAAATTAAATTTTGAAGATTATTTTTGTAATTTCTAAATTCAAATTTTATGTTTCAAAAGTTTAAAGTTTAATTCAAAATATTTAACTTAATTTTTTAAATTTAATTCATATTGAAAATTAAAATTTAATTTCTAATTTTAAATTTATGATTTGATTTAAATATTTTAAGTTTGAATTGTAAAATATAAAAAATACATAATGGATTATAGAATTCGAAATTAAAGTTTGTAAACTAGATTTTTATTTTAATTTCAAGTTTCGAGTTTTATGTTTTAAAATTCGTATCTTAAAATTTAAATTTTGAAATTAAATTCACTTTTTGATTTTTAAAAGTTGAAGTTCAGAATTTAGAATTTTAAAATTAATATTGGAAATTAAAATTAGAAATTTAATTTTGAATTATAAAAATAAATGGCGAAAGAAAAAGATCATAAATGTTGATAAAAAAATAAATAATAAAGTGTTTGTGGGAAGATTAGAACATATGACCTATTGAATAAAAGCCAAATGCGCAATCACTTTGACTAAGTACTCGCCATTGTAACTAGTGAGTGCTCTCGCTACTTTTAACTGACGATTACTCTCGCCTGTTAGACTGGTGAGAGTAGTCCCTACCATGGCAATGCAAATCTACGCGTTGTCAAGGTGGCACCCGCTAGAGTGAATTTTAGTTTTAAAAATATTTGATATTAGTTTTATTTTTTATAATTTCTTTTTTAAATAATTTTAAATTAAAAAAAATTCTCATCGTGTTCTCCCACGAGAAATTTCTTTTTCTCGTCACCTCACGTTTCCCCTCTCTCTCTCTCTCCATTTACCACTGTAGTGCCCGCAAAACGATAACCTTACCTTAGTTTTCTGCAATTCTGAGATCTAAGCATTGCAGTGAAGGTATGAGCTCTCAATCTCCATTTCCCTTTGACTGGATGGCTGTCAGTGTAGCTATCTAGCAAAATGGATTTGACAGTCAATTATTTTCGATATCTATTCTTTGTTGTTTGTTCAAGGTATTGGATTTTCAATATGTTTGTTGTAGACAGATGATGTGTAAGTATTCTTTTATACAGTCATGGGATACGAGGATACAATTTATTAATTAACGAACCCATTAATTTTTGTATGAACTAGTGATGGTGTAAATTGGAGGGAAAGTAGACCTTATTTTATCAAGGATTACGTTTTGCTGATAAGAGTCGAGGGGCACTACAAAATGCTGGGATACAGAGGTTGAGACCATGACCTACACACACCTAAAGGTTTTGTGCTTTGCAAAATCGTTAGTGACGTTCTGGAAAATATTAATTACTTGCCGAATAAAAAAGTCATGGTAGTTTATTATGAGGTACTGTGTATTGTTTTGGATAAGAATCTAAAACTAAGCAGGTGGCTGAGAAGGATATTTATAGTATGGTACATAGCTACCTAAGGATGTCACTAACAATGTGGCTAATAATCATGAGAATGCAGCTGACAATGTGGCTAAGAGTCCTGCATTTCATGTTGCTTATGTAAATCATATTGATGTGGTCAGGTGCTGCCTATTAGTTTCAAAATGATATACTTGATAATGTTGAGAGATTTGAAGAGCATGATTCTCTTGATGGTGATAGCATTGATGAACTTTGTTCTAACTCCGAGAGTCAAAGCTTGGCATGTTAGAGTTTCAAACTCAGGAAGTTCTATAAAGTTGAACAAGATGTTTATTAGCCAACCCCTGCAAAGTCATGGTATTTTGGTGCAAATTTCCATGGATAGTCTATAAGATTGTACCATAGAGATTTTTGGCAGATGTTCAAAATAGCAAGTCTATTTCCAAAGCTCTGTTAAGGTATACAATTCCATTGGCATTTAATTTTTATTAGCTCCTTTGGTTCAAAAGATGCAAGTTATTGTTCTCTTACAAATTACAATGCTGAGATGTTTTTGTTGACGTATGGAGTGTGCCAATCAGGTGTCACCCATGGTATTGTGATCTCATCTCAAGAAGAGAATTAACAATTGGGACGATTCCCTAGACATTGTCTATTCATGTTTGGAGTTGCAGAATAGATAATCCGAGAAGTCGTCAAAATAAAGGTTCAAAACATTGTAAGTGCAGGGTTTCAGAGAACCTGTAAGGTCTCGATTACCGGTTAGGTATTATCGGGTTGATTTTAGATCAATCGGGTGTTTTGATTGATTTTTGGTTGCTTGATTTGATTCGGAATTTGATTTGGATCGAAATCAAGCGTTTTGGGCCGAATTGGGCCCAGTTTGGGATGGACACGGCGGACCGAGCCAACTTGGCACGGCCTGGCCGAGCCCGTGGGCGCTCGGACGCACGGGCGAGCCATATGGCTCGAGCCCGATCGCGCCCGACCGCACCCCCCAGTCTCTCTCTGTCTTTCTCGCGTCTCTCCCCCTCGCGACGCTCTCTCTCTCTCGCGAGCTCTCTCCGCGCCAGACGCCGCGCCGCCCGCCGATCGCCGCCGACCGTCCCGCCGGCGTGCGTGCGCCGCCGTCGCCGCCTCTCCTTCTCCTCCTCGGCTGCTCGTCGTTCCTCTCGCGCGCTCGATTTCGTCCCGGCCGCGAAACCCTAGCCGTCTCTCCAGCCGTCGTCGCGTGTCGCCGCCGCCAGGCGAGCCTTCGCCGCCGTTACCAGAGTCGTCTTAGACCCGTCGCCACCGATCAGAGGTGATTCTCCGGCGCGGATCTCTTCTCTCTCTCTCGGCCGCGAGCTGCTCCGCCGTCCGCCGTCGCTCTGGTCGCCGCCGACGATGCTCGCCGCCTTCCCGACGCGTTGAGGTGCTGATCGCCGCTGCCTCCTTCGACTGCTGTCTCGCCGTTTGCCGCCGCCGTCCGACCGCCTCCGGCGAGGATTTCCGGCAATCTCAGCCGCTCCGCCGTCCTGCCTCGAGCTCGTGGACGCTATGGAAAGGTGATTTCGGTTACTCCGAAGGATTTCGCCGTTTGTCGGGTCTCGGGTCGGTAGGACCGAGACGACAGGTGAGTTGATCCTACGGTTACACTTGTGTTGTTTTATGTTATGCTTGATATGTTTTGTGTGCTAGCATGACATAATATTTATTGATAACATGTTATTTGGCGTGGTATCTACTTGGATTGGTATTGTAGCATGTTTGCTAGGTTAATACCGTAGTAGAGGTGTCCATTTGACTATAGCATGTTAGTTCGGACATCTAGATAGATGTGGCACTTAGTTACTCGTAGGTATAACATACGAGTCATAATTTATGTTACTGGTATTTTCGTCACCTGAGTGAGTATAGGAGGCATAATTGCCAGGTTTATACTCTAGGAGGGATGAGTGGATGGTAACATGGTTTCATATTTTGTACTACTTCGTGTAATTGATCGTCGCCTGCGTTCTAGTTATACATGTCGTAGGGTCGTTGATCTGGTCTTCTACTTGGATGAGTATTTAGGGCATGACTGCCGGGTTTATACTCTTAGTAGAATCTGTTGTGCTAGGGACACGGTTGTTGTGGTACATATTATGTATCTACCTAGCGATATGTTCGTGCGCCGCTTGCGCTGTTTATACCTGCGGTAGAGGTGTAGGTGTTACCTGACCTATGTGGTCTGTGTGGTTGTTTTTACTTTAGAAGGTACGAGCCGATTGCTCTGTTGATGCCTTTGGTAGGATGGTTTACCATGTCGTGTGTAGTTCCCTTGTGTGTTCAGTCATTTTCCCAGTTAGTCTGGAGTTGCCGACTAGAGATGGGCGTGAGTTGAACAGGACACAATGTGGATGCTTAGTCTCGTATTGTTACCTTAGCAGTCGCCAGTGACTGGGGATGTCTCTTATGTTTGTTTGATATTGTGTGCATGCTCGGGTTGATTAGCATGTTATGTTTGTTATTGGCCGTCGGGAAGGGCATTAGGGCTTTATGCTAGATTATGCTCTTGGCGGGGTTTTTGAATGCTATTTTATGCATGAAGTTGTCATTGCCTAGACATGTACGCGAACTGGTGTTCTAGAAATGCATGCGCTAGGAGTGTCGGATTATGATACGAT
Source organism: Xerophyta viscosa (assembly GCA_002076135.1). Classification (NCBI taxonomy): domain Eukaryota; kingdom Viridiplantae; phylum Streptophyta; class Magnoliopsida; order Pandanales; family Velloziaceae; genus Xerophyta; species Xerophyta viscosa. The sequence continues at coordinate 206,146 of MJHO01000143.1, forward strand.
TCCCGGTGTATAGGGAGCACGTTTTGGTTATATGTTTGCTTGGATTGAATATCGAGGTGTGTGACCTAGATGATATTCTTGGCAAGATTGCTTATGTGATAACATAGTTATGTTTGCTCTACCTTGCAAAGTATTTGAGTGGTTTACTCTAGTTATGCTTGTGGTAGGCTGGTTTATCCCTTGTTCTGGTGGGTAGGTGAACGTGTGACTGTTATTACCCTAAGTATAGGACGGACTGGGATGTGCGCATGTAGTCTTATCTGGTTGAGTATGTAGGTGGGTTCCCTGGTTATACTCGTGATAGACTGACATGTGGGTACATGAGCAGTGTTTGCTTTGTTTGTTTTAGCATTGGATTTATGCTTTACACGTATTGTCGTGCTTGCGATGTAATTGTGGCATGTGTAGATGAGTATAATCATGTTAGGGTTTTAACATTGATTTGTGATACTCATGGATTACATTGTTTTATGCCATTATATGATTGAAAAGTATGTTTCATTTGGATTTGGATGAAATGATTGTATGGAATGCTCGGTGATATATATTACAGCACTCGTTGAGTTGAGTATGCTTGAGAATATTCGGTGAGAATGTCCATGGTTTTGTTTATGCATTTGGCATACACATTTACACATTACATGCATAGTAGTCTCATGATGCATAGAGAGTTACATGTCGCATGGTGGTTTTGGGCATGTACGTATAGCGTAAATGCATGGAGACTTGGATGCATGTTGGTTTGTGTGGATTTTATCGGTGTTTACCGAGTTCGGTGTCCACTATTTTAGTGGCACTGAGGGGTTGTTCCGATTTAGGACCAGTGGGCGTCGGATCCACCCGTGGGCCAAGGTTAAAGCGATCTGACGTCAGCCTCTTATTCGGCCAATCGTTACCGCAGACGGAAGGTCGGATAACATGCGACGCCGTGCTGCAGGGAGGGACCACTGTTAACCCGGTTGGGGGACTTGTAGATGTACACTACAGTGGATCCCGTGTAAGTTGTCATTGTTGACTGTCTGGCCAGGGATTATGTTGCATGCTGGGTTGATACGCATGCAGGTTTCGCATTTACATGTCGGGTGTACATGGGCATGCATGAGGGTATTTTTCCATACATGGTTTCATTGAATGCATGCAAACCATTGTGAATACATGAATGAATGTGAAAATTGTTTGTATGGTTATGGATGGGTGTGCCTCGGATGGTTTTTATGCTTTTGGCATGTTTAAATTGTTTTATCTTGCGGTTCATTGCAAGGTGGTTTATTGTTCGTTGAGCTTTGTTTTAAGCTAACGATGGTTTTATTTTACCCTTATGTTATGGGTGGTTACTCGTTGTTGGCATGTATAATTGATGTATGCATGCGGGAGTGGCTTGGCATGCGAGTTATGTATTGGTATGCGTGTTATGTTTGCATACTGTATATGTATGGGCATGTGGTTTTATTTTGTGCATCTGTTTGCCTTAGCTTCTATGCTTGCTGGTGTGATGCATGTTGGTGTTTGACCGGTGCCTTAGCAGTTGACGTAGGGGACTGCTAGGGAGGGTCACTCACTGAGTATATTTTATATACTCACGATTCTACCTTTTTCCCTCAGGTCTTTGCGAAGTCCGCTGGCGATCATAGAGCGAGCTTCGGGGTGCTGAGGATTGTAATGGGATCAAAATGTAAAAAATTTAATCTTTTCCGCTGTATTTTAATTACCTTTGATTATTGTATTAGTGTGAATTGGAAGTACTAGCTCATAACATCTGCTTTATTGTTTTAAAATTTTTCGGCCCCGGCCCTGGGGCGCCACAGATGGTATCAGAGCAAGGTTATGACTTAGTACTTCCGATGATAAGTTTTCACATTGGAATGGGAATGTGTGAAGAGAGATAGGCAATCGTAACCTCGCGGTAGACATATATTGCTTTGTAGGTTGATTTGATTGTTTGTTTGTTTTCGTGCGGTTATGCATGTTTCTTAAGTGGGGAGGTGCATGGTTGTTTGCACTTTGTCTGTGCCTGTTTGGTGTGGACCTTATTTAGGTCGGTTGTTATGTTTGCGCTCGGATAGTGGGATGCAAGTGGTCTCAAGTTGGGAACTTGAAAGACTCTTGTGATGCTATGGTTTGAGTCGCGGTGTGTTGGGTTGTTGTAACCCTGTTGTGGAGTCGTGTGCATGGAATATCTTTGTTGAATGCACTTGACTTGTTTTCGTTGCGTGCCTTGGTTTTGGTTACGCGGTTTAACGCTTGACGTTATGTTTTGCTGATTGTGCTTGTTTTGCATCGGTAAGCTGTTTGGTTACGTCTTTGGACTGTTATTTAAGCCGATATCGGGAATGATATACGGTTTTGTGTTTGTTATTTGTTTAAGCTATGTGACGTGTTTGCGTGCTTTAGCTTGGTATTTGGAAAAATCTTAATGATTTGGTATTCACGAGTTGAGGTAATCGGATTTGATTTGAGTTTACTCGTGGGCTTTAAACGTTGAAATTATTCAGTGTTCAAAAGTGATTTGTATTGAACCTGGGTTGTCTCAGAAATGAGATTTTTATAAAAAGTTTTACTTGCCTTTGGGCTGTTTTGGTTAAAGTAAATATTTTCAAATTAAGTATACTTATTTGAATTGTTTGGAAAACTGTTTATTTCAGTTTGATTTGGTTTGAGTCGTAGATGCCCATAGAACGGCGTTAACCAATGAGAGAGATTGTTGCGATGGTTCTGGGGGCAAATGCGAAAGGTCCTGGTGATAAAGTCTGTCTCTCTCACAGAGTTTATCTAGGAACCTTTGCTCAAACTTGGTTTTGATATATTCCTGAAAAATAGTTTATTTTCTTTAAAAGATACTTCCGAAGGATTTGTTTCTGAAGTATGGATTTTTGAAAAAGAAAATGTTATTTGAAAATTTTAGTTGGAAACTGGGAATTCATTTCCAACTACTATTGTTTTTAAACCATTTCGTAAATGTTGTGAACAACTATTTCAAATTTCCAAGTTTCTTTGGCTTGTATAGCTTTGTTGAGATTTATACGGTTGATTTGTTGTTCGGAACGGGTTGGGACTAACCTTTCCGATGGTTTCTTCGTATTTCTCGTAAAAGTTGGTTTAAGAACTTGGATTGGTTTGGAATGAAATGGTTTTGGAGTAACCCTGTCGCCTGTATGCGCTCGATGTGTGCGGAGGCGGGACGGGAGGTTGACCCGGGAGGGAAAGACACCTTCCGTACCTGGCCAAGTGCGCAGGCGGTACAACGACGAAGGGGGATCCGTTTGAAAATTCATGCTGGTTTTAGCGGATTGAAAATGCTATTTGCATGTGTTTCTGTGACTTGTTTGGAGCAGGTGTGGTTGGACACTTTGGCTCGTTTCGCAGGCTCTGTTTAAGGATAGAAACCTGGTTTGAGGTGAGTTATCCTTTCTTTGGTGGGCAGGTAGCCCTTATTTCTGTCTTGGTGGGCAGGTAGCCCTTTGTTTATGTATTGTAGGGCGTGTGGCCCTGTTTTCTCTTTTTTTTGTGGATGTTTGCGAGCGGGTAGCTCGTTAGATTTGTAACTTAGGTTTGGGACCCTAGAAAATACGGGGGAGATTCTGCCGAAATTTTCGGTGATTTCTGGTGTGAAATCGGGTTTTGAGTACTCCGGGTGTATTAGGGTACGGTACCTACGTTACGGGTTCGTTAGCTAAAGGCTTCTCGTGTCGCTCCCGGTACTTTTGGATTTGGAGGACCAAATCTCTTAAGTGGGGAGGGATGTAAGGTCTCGATTACCGGTTAGGTATTATTGGGTTGATTTTAGATCAATCGGGTGTTTTGATTGATTCTTGGTTGCTTGATTTGTTGCTGATTTGATTAGGAATTTGATTTGGATCGAAATCAAGCGTTTTGGGCCGAATTGGGCCCAGTTTGGGTTGGACACGGCGGACCGAGCCTACTTGGCTCGGCCTGGCCGAACCCGTGGGCGCGTGGACGCACGGGCGAGCCATATGGCTCGAGACCGATCGCGCCCAACCGCACCCCCCAGTCTCTCTCTTTCTCGCGTCTCTCCCCCTCGCGACGCTCTCTCTCTCTCGCGAGCTCTCTCCGCGCCGACGCCGCGCCGCCCGCCGACCGTCCCGCCGGCGTGCGTGCGCCGCCGTCGCCGCCTCTCCTTTCTCCTCGGCTTCTCGTCGTTCCTCTCGCGCGCTCGATTTCGTCCCGGCCGCGAAACCCTAGCCGTCGCTCCAGCCGTCGTCGCGTGTCGCCGCCGCCAGGCGAGCCTTCGCCGCCGTTACCAGAGTCGTCTTAGACCCGTCGCCACCGATCAGAGGTGATTCTCCGGCGCGGATCTCTTCTCTCTCTCTTGGCCGCGAGCTGCTCCGCCGTTCGCCGTCGCTCTGGTCGCCGCCGACGATGCTCGCCGCTGCCTCCGTCGACTGTTGTCTCGCCGTTCGCCGCCGCCGTCCGACCGCCTCCGGCGAGGATTTCCGGCAATCTCAGTCGCTCCGCCGTCCTGCCTCGAGCTCGTGGACGCTATGGCGAGGTGATTTCGGTTACTCCGAAGGATTTCGCCGTTTGTCGGGTCTCGGGTCGGTAGGACCGAGACGACAGGTGAGTGGATCCTACGGTTACACTTGTGTTGTTTTATGTTATGCTTGATATGTTTTGTGTGCTAGCATGACATATGTATTATTTATAACATGTTATTTGGCGTGGTATCTACTTGGATTGGTATTGTAGCATGTTTGCTAGGTTAATACCGTAGTAGAGGTGTCCATTTGACTATAGCATGTTAGTTCGGACATCTAGATAGATGTGGCACTTAGTTACTCGTAGGTATAACATACGAGTCGTAATTTATGTTACCGGTATTTTCGTCACCTGAGTGAGTATAGGAGGCATGATTACCAGGTTTATACTCTAGGAGGGATGAGTGGATGGTAACAGGTTTATACTTCGTGTAATTGATCGCCGCCTGCGTTCTAGTTATACATGTAGGGTCGTTGATCTGGTCTTCTACTTGGATGAGTATTTAGGGCATGACTGCCGGGTTTATACTCTTAGTAGAATCTGTTGTGCTAGGGACACGGTTGTTGTGGTACATATTATGTATCTACCTAGCGATATGTTCGTGCGCCGCTTGCGCTGTTTATACTTGCGGTAGAGATGTAGGTGTTACCTGACCTATGTGGTCTGTGTGGTTGTTTTGCTTTAGAAGGTACGAGCCGATTGCTCTGTTGATGCCTTTGGTAGGATGGTTTACCATGTCGTGTGTAGTTCCCTTGTGTGTTCAGTCATTTTCCCAGTTAGTCTGGAGTTGCCGACTAGAGATGGGCGTGAGTTGAACAGGACACAATGTGGATGCTTAGTCTCGTATTGTTACCTTAGCAGTCGCCAGTGACTGGGGATGTCTCTTATGTTTGTTTGATATTGTGTGCATGCTCGGGTTGATTAGCATGTTATGTTTGTTATTGGCCGTCGGGAAGGGCATTAGGGCTTTATGCTAGATTATTCTCTTGGCGGGATTTTTGAATGCTATTTTATGCATGAAGTTGTCATTGCCTAGACATGTACGCGAACTGGTGTTCTAGAAATGCATGCGCTAGGATGTCGGATTATGATACGATTCCCGGTGTATAGGGAGCACGTTTTGGTTATATGTTTGCTTGGATTGAATATCGAGGTGTGTGACCTAGATGATATTCTTGGCAAGATTGCTTGCTTATGTGATAACATAGTTATGTTTGCTCTACCTTGTAAAGTATTTGAGTGGTTTACTCTAGTTATGCTTGTGGTAGGCTGGTTTATCCCTTGTTCTGGTGGGTAGGTGAACGTGTGACTGTTATTACCCTAAGTATAGGACGGACTGGGATGTGCGCATGTAGTCTTATCTGGTTGAGTATGTAGGTGGGTTCCCTGGTTATACTCGTGATAGACTGACATGTGGGTATATGAGCAGTGTTTGCTCTGTTTGTTTTAGCATTGGATTTATGCTTTACACGTATTGTCGTGCTTGCGATGTGATTGTGGCATGTGTAGATGAGTATAATCATGTTAGGGTTTTAACATTGATTTGTGATACTCATGGATTACATTGTTTTATGCCATTACATGATTGAAAAGTTGTTTCATTTGGATTTGGATGAAATGATTGTATGGAATGCTCGGTGATATATATTACAGCACTCGTTGAGTTGAGTATGCTTGAGAATATTCGGTGAGCATGTCCATGGTTTTGTTTATGCATTTGGCATACACATTTACACATTACATGCATAGTAGTTTCATGATGCATAGAGAGTTAAATGTGCATGGTGGTTTTGGGCATGTACGTATAGCGTAAATGCATGGAGACTTGGATGCATGTTGGTTTGTGTGGATTTTATCGGTGTTTACCGAGTTCGGTGTCCACTATTTTAGTGGCACTGGGGGGGTTGTTCCGATTTAGGACCAGTGGGCGTCGGAGATGATGTGAGCCAGGAGCATAAAACTAAGAGAAACCCTAGACGCGGTTGTATACCTATGCTGTTTGGTTCAACCCAACCCTAAACCAAACGTCTCAACCTAAACCAAAACCTGTAAATCGAATTTGTCAGCTTTTGTATCAGAAAGAAAGCCAAACCAAACTGAACCCAAAATAACAGGTTATTTCGTTTACAGTTTGGTCGGTACTGAACTATTTTTCAGCCCTAAGTCGCAGATCTATAAATCTTATTCTTTCTGTTGCTCTCGTTAATTGTCATATGCAAATCCATGATTCTTAATTAAGAAGACCAATAGTAGAAAGAAACTTTGCTTATGCGGAAATATCTACGTATTTGGGAAAGACATGCATTCATATGCGAGGATATGTGATAGTGAATGATCATTTGTCATGAATGTTTTAAGCACAATCTCTGAAAAAGAAAAGCAAAGCCAAATTGGTTCTTTTAAATTGCCATAAATTACTATTGCACCGTTAAGATTTCATGGTCTCCAATATTTGACTTTCTTTCACAATTCATATCTATTACGTTGTTATCCAAAGGTGAGTGACTAGTGATTCTGGACTGAGTAGGTATGCCGTTTGTTCTTATGTATTTATGCATCTCTCTTGACAGCTGATGAGAAGAAAATTGGACCAGAATGCTGAAATCCATGCTTGCATGTTGTAAAATCTATATATCAGAAAGTCGAAATGCTCTAGCTCTCGACTCAATAGAGCGAGCAGCCAAATTGTTTCCAAGAATTGTTATCATCAACAAATTCAAGGACGAGGCCTACAATAGGGTAGGCTACACTCTGGTCTCAGATTTCGAATCGGATGCTTCTTGCCTTGAGAAAGCAGTATCCAGCATGGTCAAGTCGGCCTTTGAACCATTAACCTAGAACGGCATTGTGGGTCCCATCCCCGTCTGGGTGTGGTAGATCATATCTGCTTCCACCCTCTTTCTAAAGCCTCACTTGATGATGCTGCAGGCATTGCAAGATCTGTCGCAGCAAACATTGGCCACAATCTTCAAGGTATGAAATTCTTAAAGCAGAACTCTATAGGACTTAAAAAATTAATTTAAATTTGGTCTCTGGACTTGTATTTAATAAAAAAAAAAGAGTTTCTAAACTTTGTAATATTAAAGAAGCTTGAGATGTGCTACTATTGAGGCTAAGATTTCTATTGTCTGACACTTTTTCAATAATACTGTTGATATTCCAAGTAAAATATTTTGATATTATTGCAGTGCCAACCTTCTTATATGGAGCAGCACATAGGGAGGGCAGGACCTTGGATGTAATCAGGAGAGAACTGGGATACTTTAAACCCAATTCAGAAGGAAACCAGTGGACCGGTGGATTTGAACTGGACATGCTGAATTTAGATCCCGATGAAGGCCCTGCTCGATTGGATCTAACCAAGGGCGTGGTGGTTATTGGTGCTACCAGGTGGGTGGACAACTACAATACCACTCTTCTCTACAGATATTGCCAAAGTTCGAAAGATTGCTAGAAGAGTGAGTGAAAGAGGAGGTGGCCTCAAGTCGGTTCAAGCTATGGGTCTTGTACACAGCAAAGGATTGTCGGAGGTTGCTTGCAATCTTCTTGATCCAAGCGAAGTTGGAGCTGATCTGGTTCAGGATCAGGTAGAGCACCTCGCTAAAGAAGAGAGTATAGCTGTCGGCCAAGGCTATTTCACGGACTTTCCCCAGGAGAAAATTGTCGATATGTACTTGAGATCAGGCAGTGCTGATAATTAGCAGTGTGAGATGTAGGAAGGCCTACACATTTTCAAATTGAATTCTTGTAGTTGGTTCTCTTATATCAAATCATCAAAAATTTTGAAATATGCTGATGTTTATACAATGTTTGTTCGAATATGTCGATGGTGCATGTTTATTGATTTCATACCAAGCTAGAACCAAATAGAAGGGTGCAACGCCATTCGCTCCTTGGTGCAAGGGTTACGCACCTTGGCCGCTGCGAAAAAATTTGGTCGGGTTTTCGTGTGGTTATACGATAGTGCCCTGTCCACCTAGTATTTGGGAATGAAAAATTAGATGCCCAACTTTGTAACCTTAGAACATGTTTTTTGGTTATCATGAAACATAAGTTGGACGAGTGGTTTTATAGAGAAGTCAGCATAATTGGTTGGTAAGTTCATTGACACAAGGATCTTTATTGCACTGGATCCTACATGGGAGCATGTCATGTATACTTACTAATTAGTGCTAATGTAGTTACCATAGATGCCCTGTCACGATTATGTGGTAAATAAGATTATAAATTTTTTTTAGAGAAAAATGTGTCTCATATTTGTTTAGTCAGCAAAAATACCCCTCCACTTCCCCACCCAACCCCCCTCTTTTTTTTTTTTTTTTTTTTCTTAAAAGGATTGTTATTTATCATAAGCCCAGATGATCTTTATTTAATCTGCAGTATATTTTTAAGAAGATGGGAACTATGCCTTTATTAGAAAAACATATGTGCGATAAAAAATTAGCAAAAGGTTAAAAGATTACAAAAGGAGGGTAACTAGAGTCACTAAAATTTACAGTTCACAACTACAAATATAGAAAACTATAACAACCAAATATTCTCTATTTAGAGGTTGGTTGAAAAACTCTTTGTCGGCTCTCATATTGTCGGCTCTAATATGAGAACATAGCCTCTCTGCCTTGCAGTTATTGTAACGTGTGAATGCCCTCAGCAAGCTTGCTGCACTTCCTGGTAACTTGAAAAATCTTTCATGGAGAGAGTTATAGTGCTTGAATTACAACATTAATAGAACAGAAGTTGCTATTGAAATCGAAATATATATAGTGCATATTCCGATGCACATGTACAATTCAAAACATAAAGAGGCTTCAGGGCCCTGATGAATTAGAGACTAGTTTTTAATAAACAACATTGTTACACTAGATTTTAATCACTTAGCAATAGTTTCAATTTAAGCGTTTGGATTAATAGCTATGCATCGGATATTGATGATTTTATTTATTAATTTATGTCATGTACCAAAATGGTCGAATAGAAGGTAGCTGACTGTTAGTGGTGGCGTGGTTGCTATGGTTCTGATAGAATTCAAATGGAGACGTTGATTGTGGATCGTTGGATTTACTTAGCTGGCTTAATTCCAGCCGTCCGTTGGATTTATTTTAGTCGTCGGATCAGATCTAATGGAGTTCATCAAGGCCGTGGATTCTTAAGAGGATTTCTATTGTGTGCCAGCGGGAAAAACTGTTATGGGGGCATTTATGTAATCTTTCATTTTATTTGAAGTATATAGAGCTGATCAACCAGCTCATGGAGGGGGGGGGGCGTTATCGGGAGCATTTGATTTCTATTTACCTTGTTTTTATTTTCAGTTTTTCTTCAATTCAATTCAGTCTACTGTAATTCTTCTTTTCATTTAGTCGTAATGATTCATAGACTTGCGAAAACCTGTGAAATCAATTCGATTTTCACACAAAATAGTTGCTCTTGTCGTGTTTGATGAATTGACTGATTTCAGTGATAGTTCCGACGATGTTTCTCCGGCGAGGGACATTACAATTTATTTTAAATTTCTGTTGTAAATTTGAGTTCTAAATTATGAGTGGTCGTCTTTGGTTCTAGCATAATTCTTTCGTACGTCTGAGTCTCAATTAGTTTCGGAGTTTCTACATATCAGCCCTCGTTTTTCTTTTTCACCCAAGTCAGCCTCTGAAACGCGTTTTCAGGGGCTGATTTGGGCGAAACGCAAAATAGGGGGGCTGATATGTAGATATCCGATTAGTGTCTGCATTTTGTTTGGTAGACAGTGACAGCCATGCGGCGGATGGATGCCTGGCCGCTAAGACCATGAGCACCACAGTGTTGAGTTTATTGGGCCTAAATAGTAAAAATACACGCAATTTAATTTCTGAAAAATATAAATTAAAACAGAAAATTTAGCACTAAACAAATAATAGAAAAGTATTTACAAATTGTGACGGCCCGAGTCTCGGGACCGCCCCGCGTATCCACGCAAAACCACACACACGCATGCGGAAGCTTTTAAATACACCGTGCATGGTTTCCAAATTCATTTATTAATCACTTTTCAAACTTCTTTAAAAAGGACTCCGAGCCCGAGCCTAGAACTATTGGGCACGTGTCGAGCATCCGCGAGGGAGGCGGTTCTCTTCACATGAACCGTTCATATTTTGTTAGTGATCCAAATGCATCAATCTCCCTCATTGATACATAAGCATAAAAAACAACCTAAGGTTCTCAACTCCTTCTCGGTACGAAAATCATTTTCGATATGAATTACGAAAATAATATTTTTCTAAAACTTTGGGAATTGTCACATACCTTAGATATGTCCCAACAATCCTCCCAAAAGCTTATAAGTCAAAATAATTATCATTTAAATCGATTTTCAAAATCTTATTCCAGAGCTTATTTACGGTCGACCGGAATATACTTTCGGTCGACCGAAAGTTTGTGAAAACAGATAAACAAGTCCGAACACGAACATATCCGAACACACCCGAACACATCCGAACACATCCGAACACGTCCGAACACGTCCGAACACTTCCGAACACATCCGAACTTCGAATGTATCCGAACACCACGAACACCTCGTGAACTCCACGATCACATCGCGAACACCAACTTTTCGGTCGACCGAAACTTCAGAAATCAGAAATAACATATTTCAAATATATTTTACATAAAGACTCAAAATCCACATTTTTCAACCAAAATGTAAAACATGCATGCACACACGTGCATCATACATTTATACACATGCTCAAAGTTTTCAAACCAGATTTTGAATCCCAAAATCCTATTTTAAGCCAAGATATGTATTTATACCAAAATACGGAAAAGTATTTACATAAGGGTTCAAAATCTACATTTGCCCTTAAAATCCAAAACCGAAAAAAGTATAATACCCTATACATGGTTCTAAACATGCTCAAACATATACATGTGTGTTAGTACTTTCTTTCCACACTTTTATACAATTACCCACCTATACGACTAGGTATACAAAAATAGGAATTTCCTAAGTGTTTATAACCAACACTTAACCCCCAAAAGCTATACCTCAAAATACTATAGCTATGGATCCCCTCTCGCTCACTCTAGTCGCCTAAGCACCCTCGGCCGGTGCCTTTCCGCGACTACCTGGATCTGTAAAAGAGAGGAAGAAAAGAGCGTGAGTCAAACCGACTCAGTGAACGGCGCCGTTGCATTTTCCATTCCAAATGTTCCACGGGCACAACATCACCAAAAAGAGACCACATATATGTAAACATGTATAAAAACACAAAGCCACGTAGGGCACCACACATAAAGACATAAGCTAATATACACAATTAGATCACCATGTCAATATGTCAAGTTCGCCACCCAACCCAAATCAACTATACCATTGATATCCATGGATTATGTTAGGGTGAAATCACTAACCCAACCCAGTTAGTCCTCTCATGTTTAGTTTAGGTACCCGAATTGACCCACGGTACCAAGGTTTGGCTACCCGCTTCTAGTGCACATCCGAAGCAGCAAACCTACGATAGGGGCGATCCCACGGCGTCCCGTAAGAGATACTCAGTAGCGATGCACCCTCCGGAAGGCACAACCCTGAGCCTCGCACTCCGTAGGAACCACTCTGGCCAAGAGTGATCACCCTACGCCTACCGGCCTCAATAAAGACATCATTCATTAAGATTAACACTCCCGTTGTTAACCGCTCGTCATACCGCCACCCTAGTCGGTATAACCACACGACCTCCGGGTACTAGACGAGCTTACAACTAAACCGCGCTAATCTTAAAATCAATCTACCAAGAGTATCACAAGAGCAGGTCCGCTCACGTACTCAGCCGGGTAGAAATAACCGCTAGGCACACAAGCGTATGTCACAACCCTGTTTACTAAAGTGCCGCTAGAGTTAAGGTCCGCTCTCGCACCTATCCAAGTAAACATTCCACATAGCTAACTAGGGGTGTTCAAAAAAATACCCGACCCGAGGACCCGTGCGGACCCGACCGGACCCGAAGGATTTGGGTCGGGTCTATCGGGTCCGTGGGTCGGGTCGGGTCTCGTTTTGAGACCCGAGCTCGGGTCTGGGTCGGGTTCGGGTCCGAATTGTTGATACCCGACCCGACCCGACCACCTTATATATTTATTTATTATTAATAAAATATATATGTATAAATATATTTTAAATAAAAATATATTTTTTAATGAACAAAACTATTACATAAAGCACTCTTATATAGACTCAAAACTTAACCAACTTTAACCCATAGTTGATATGGGACAATTTCATAATTCTTACACTTAGTGGACTTAGCCTATTTAAACCATAAGTGATATAGCCCAAATACAAGTCCACTAAATATTAAAAAATTATCCCATATCATATATGTGTTAAATATAGTAAGGGTGTTTAGTCTATATAAGAATTTTTAATGTGATAGTTTTGATTACCAAAATAATATATTGCTTAAATATTATAATATAAATAATATATAAGAGTTCTTAATCTAATATATTTTTTTATATTACAAATAAAAAATTTTTAAAAACAATTTACAAGACCCGATTAGACCCGACCGGACCCGACCGAACCCGACCGGACCCGAACAAGCTCGGGTCGGGTCGGGTCTTGGTCGGGTCAGGTCTGGCTGCCCCAGACCCGAGGGGGGTCGGGTCGGGTTCGGGTTTGGTCGGACCCGGATCCGACCCGATTTTGAACACCCCTATAGCTAACCGTCATGCCAACAATAATAAAATCCGTCCTACCACATGTATTATAAACCATACATCGCAAGGTAGAACTAAACACATCAAGCATGTATACAATTAAACACATTCTAGTAAAGTGTCTACCAAGTATAAACATACTTAAACACCAACCATAGTAGAACTAAAGTATATCCTCATGCTAGATCATATCAATCATGCTAATCAACCATGAAACGGCATAACATTATAACCATGAGCATCCAAAATCATTGTTAAACCTCTAACAAGATTTCTACTCATCTACACATGCCATAAACAACATACCAAGCATGATTTCACATATACCACACATAATAGAGGCATACACATAGAATGCAAGCACCGCTCACCTCGAATCCGAAACCCTAGAACCTCCCACGCGCCAAACCTCGATCGAATCCGACGAGTTCGGTATCCACGCGTAGCTCTCGACCGGGACCTCGAATCCGCGATTACACCAACACCCCACGCACCAATCGGCCAAGGATCAAGCAAGAAACTCAAGGGGGGGAGCTCTCCTCTCGCTGGCTCGGTGGAAATGGCGAATGGACTCGCCCGCGCGCGCCCGACCTTACTTATACCCATTCACTCGCGCACTTTCGGTCGACCGGTAATAGGTTTCGGTCGACCGAAACCTCTTGCACAGCACAAACAGAATTTAAACCCTACACGAAATAAAACCTCGCGTACCGACACACGCACACACGTGTCTAGAAGTCTCTAACCGAGAACTTCCACCCGACACGCAACCAAGCATGCATCAAACGAAACAAAACAAAGAAACGGAAACCACGGACCTCACATCCCTCCCCACTAAAGGGGATTCGGTCCTTCGAATCAAAACAACTCCGGATAGCGAGCTCGCAAAGCTGCCTTCGGCTCCCACGTAGCCTCCTCAAACTCGCGACTATGCCAAAGTACCTTGACCAAAGGCACGGTCTTGTTCCGCAAGACCTTCTCCTTTCGATCAAGAATCTGAACCGACCGCTCCTCAAAAGATAGATCCTCCTGAACGGAAAGCGACTCTTCAGTAACCACGTGAGACGGATCTCCCAAGCACTTCCGAAGCGTCGAAATGTGAAAAACGTCGTGAACATGCGATAACGACTCCGGCAAGGCTAATCTGCAGGCTGAACTACCAATCCGCTCGGTAACCTCAAACGGGCCAATAAACGTCGGGCTCAACTTGCCCTTCAATCCAAACCTCTGAACACCCTTCATCGGCGAAACGTTGAGGTAGACAAAATCTCCGACCTGGAACACCAACTCCCGTCGGCGCTTATCAGCATAGGACTTCTGGCGGGACTGCGCTGTCTCGAGCCTCTGACGAATCACCCTAATCTTCTGATTTGCCTCCTCAACAATATCCGTACTCACAGTTCCCGTATCTACCGCTCGATCCCAAAATAAGGGAGTACGACAACTCCTGCCATATAAAGCCTCGTGCGGTGACATCCCGATACTACTGTGGTAACCATTGTTATAGGCAAACTCAATCAAAGATAAGTGATCATCCCAACTACCACTAAAGTCCAACACACAAGCTCTAAGCATATCCTCCAGCGTCTGAATCGTCCGCTCCGACTGACCGTCTGTCTGCGGGTGATACGCTGTACTGAACCGCAACTCTGTACCCATCTGCTGCTGGAAAGCTCTCCAAAATCTGGAAGTGAAGCGAGGATCTCTATCCGACACAATGCTCACGGGTACACCATGTAGTCTAACGATCTCCGCAACAAACACTTGTGCCAACCTCTCGGGAGTAAACGTACTCCGAATCGGAACAAAGTGCGCGGTCTTCGTCAACCGATCTACAATAACCCAAATAGCATCAAAACCGTGTCTAGTCCTCGGCAAACCCTGCACGAAATCCAAAGTCACGTCCTCCCACTTCCACACAGGAATCTCTAGCGGCTGAAGATAACCTCCGGGTCTCAGGTGCTCTGCCTTAACCCGTTGGCAAACCGAACAACAGCCTGCAAACTCCCGCACATCCTTCTTCATCCCTGGCCACCAAAACTGAGATCTCAAATTCCGATACATTTTGGTGCCACCGGATGAACAGATAACCGACTGTCATGCCCCTCGGACAAAATCTGACGACGAAGCTCATCATCACTAGGAACACAAATACGGCCTCGAAACCGAAGAATATCATCAGATCCGACGCTATACCCTGAAGTCTCACCTGACTCTAATCTGTCTCGTATACCTTGCAAAGCCACGTCCTCCTGCTGCGCAACTCTGATCCGCTCCACTAGCTCTGGCATGACTCGGGACGTAGCAAAAAGCACTCCCGGCTGACGCTCGACCGCGTGCAACCCCAACGTACTAAACTGCTCAACCAAGTCCCATCCGAGCAACCCCAGACTAGCAAGACAACCCGAGCTTTTCCGACTCAGCGCATCAGCTACGACATTCGCTTTCCCCGGGTGATACAAAATCCGACACTTAAAGTCCTTCAGGTACTCCAGCCAACGCCTCTGACGAAGATTCAACTCCTTCTGCGAGAACACGTACTGCAAACTCTTGTGATCCATAAAAATCTCGAACTCCTCGCCGTACAGGTAATGTCTCCACAACTTCAGGGCAAAAATCACCGCTGCTAACTCAAGATCATGCACAGGATAATTCCCCTCGTGTATCTTCAACTGACGGGAACCATAAGCAATGACTCGGCCTCTCTGCATCAGAACACAACCCAACCCGACCAAGGACGCATCACTATAGACGACGAATCCTCCCTGATCATCCGGTAGTGCTAGCACTGGTGCTGAAGGATACTTGTTCTGATCAAACAAGTCGTCAATCCTAGGCAAAGGATACTTGTTCTTCACCGTCGCTTGGTTTAGCTGCCGATAGTCTATACACAACCGTAGACTACCGTCCTTTTTCTTCACGAATAACACCGGCGCACCCCACGGTGAAACGCTCGGCTGCACAAAGCCCTTAGCCAACAGTTCCTCCAACTACTGCCTCAGCTCTTCCAACTCTGCCGCAGCCATCCTATACGGAGCCCTCGAGATCGAAGTCGTACCCGGTACCAAATCTATACCAAACTCCATCTCACGCTCAGGAGGCAAACCCGGCAACTCCTCAGGAAACACATCCGAAAAATCCCTAACCGCCGGGATACTCTCCAGTGCTCCCGAATCCACACTCGGGTTAATCAAATAGGCAAGATAACCCGAGCAACCCCGCTCCAAAAGTCTGCAGGCCTTCATCGCACTAATCATAGGGATATCCTTCCCCGCCTTGTCTCCGATGAAGCAAAACTTCCGGGAACTAGGAAACTTGAACGTCACGATCTTGGTCCGGCAATCGATCTTAGCAAAATGCTCCTCGAGCCAATCCATCCCCAAGATTACGTCGAAGTCGAACAGGTCCAAAACAACCAAATTCGCAAATAAAATACGGTCCCCAACTCGTACCTCACACCCACGCAACAAATGTCTAGAAAACAACGTGTAACCCGCAGGTGTCGAGATCTCAAACATGTAATCATAAGTGCAAGACTGTACTGGTACACTAGCAGCAAATCTAGATGAAATAACTGAAAGCGTAGCACCAGAATCAACCAAAATAAACGCGGGGGAACCACAAACCGACTAAGTACCTGTCACAGCCGATCCACTCCCGCTGGCCTCCTCGCTCGTCAAAGCCTGCACTCAGCCCTGAACCCTCTGAGGCTGTCCCCTCTGCGCCTGCATTTGTACCGGCCTCTGAACTACCTGAGTCGGTGCCTGCTGCTGCGCCTGCTGAGGTGGATGATACTGCTGTCGCTGCTGCTGCGCACCCTGCGCCTGACCCTGCGGTCTAGCCTAAGCCCCTCACCGCGTCAATCCTCGTCGAGGACAATCCCTTTTGAAGTGCTCCTTCTCCTGACAAAGGAAGCACACCACCTCGGGCCTCGTCCTCGTCTGACCACCCTCCCCACTAGGAGTGGTTTGGGTCCCTCCGGAATCCTCGGCCTTCCTCTTCTTTGGCCACATCTTCTCCTTACCCTTCTTCTCAGCCGGCGTTTTCTTCGCCCTAATACTCAACAAGTCAGTTTCTATGTTCTGGGCCTTCTCCAAAGTCTGATGGACTGTGGAAAACTGGTCTCCACCCATCCGACCAATGATGTCATGCCTCAACCCACTACGAAAATTTCGCGCCAACCGAGTCTCGTCTCCAAGCAAGTGAGGAACATACCGAGACAAAGCAACAAAACCTGGCGTGATACTCCCAGACGAACATATCACCCTGCCTAAGTCTCTCGAACTCTTCCTCCTTCTTTCTCTTGACAGACTCCGGCACATACTGCCTGTTGAACAAGGTCATAAACGCGTCCCACTCCCCGAACTGGCCCACTTGGCCCTTCACACTCCTCCACCAGTGTTCAGCCTCACTAGTGAACGTAAAGGTTGCCAATGCCACTCGGTACTCTTTCGGGCATCTCAGCGTCTCCAAAATTTTCTCAATGTCCATAACCCAGTTGTCTGCTTTCTCCACATTCGATCCTCCCTCGAATGCCGGCGGATGCATCTTCTGGAATTTGGACAAGTACTTCAGATAACGATCCTGCTATGGGTCCTCTGTCGGGTCATCCGCTTGCACAAACACGGCCTCGACCGGAGCGGGTGGTGGGACTGGGTCTTGGGTCTGAGCAGGAGCCCGCTGGGCCTCTAACGCGACGGCCACAGCCTCCTGTATAGCCCTCACCACATCCGCACCCAGACCTGGTCCCTCCGGCACATCCGGAGCCGGGACCCTACGTGGTCGCCCCTGCGGTGGCATCCTGCAAGCACAACCAACAGAAATTAATGATCGCGACGATCGCCCTAGCTCTCGTTATCACACCCCTTACTAACCATTTTTAATGTATTTTAGTGTAGGAAGTACTAAGACACACCATGCTCTGATACCAACTGTGACGGCCCATGTCCCGGGACCACTCCGCGTATCCATGCCAAACCACACACACATGCGGAAGCTTTTAAATAACCATGCGTGGTTTCTAAAATCAAATACAATAAGTATTTGAAAACTCTTTTAAGAGAAATCCGAGCCCGAGTGTAGAACTATTGGGCACGTATCGAGCATCCGCGAGGGAGGCGGTTCTCTTCACATGAACCCTTCATAGTTTGTTAGTGATCCAAATGCATCAATCTCCCTCATTGATACAAAAGCATCAAAAACAACCTAAGGTTCTTGTCGACACCACATTTTGTCCGGGCCGTATGCTTGCATTTGGTCCACATATATCGGTTACGCTCACAAAGCACAATTAAATTCAACCGTGCTCGGTCAGTCCAATCAAGTTTAATTACACACCACATGCTCATATTACAGCCTAGTCGTGCAGGAACTCAACTGCTTCTCGAATCAATTACGCAAAATTCAGGAGAATTGATGAAGGGCCTCGCTTCGTCCAAAAGTCAATTTCAGTACACGTAATTAAACTTTTCGCTATCAGGCTTTACCTGATGGATAAAATCAAAGTCAAATTATGCACCCTCATTGACCGGTTAATAAGTAAAAATGGTA
The DNA here is from genome assembly GCA_002076135.1 of Xerophyta viscosa. Lineage (NCBI taxonomy): Eukaryota > Viridiplantae > Streptophyta > Magnoliopsida > Pandanales > Velloziaceae > Xerophyta > Xerophyta viscosa. Next base: position 224,881 of record MJHO01000143.1, read on the forward strand.
TGTAATCATTATGAGGTTAAAAGTCAAATTTCCAAAAACGGCAACGCCATCATTTCTTTTTTTTTATCTTTTGGATAATCATTTTTTTTAATTACCTCTTGGGTAATTGGTATGAGGGAGGTGGTTTATAAAAGGGAAGGCTTGCAGCAACAGTAAAAGAGGTCCGGGACAACACAAAAAAAAAGGAAAAAAGAAGAAAAAAAGAAAGTAAAAAAACCCAGAGAGAAACCAGATAAAGGAAAAAGAAAAAGAAAGAAGAAGAAGAGAGAAAGAGAGGGAGAGGGAGGTTGATCGGCCAACGAGTTGGCTTGACGGGTATCACCGCCGTCATCCTCAAGGTGTAGAGGTCACCGCGCCACCGTCCGCGACGCCCGTCGAAGCTCGTCGGCACCGTACCAAGGTTGCACCCTAGCACCGTTCTTCACGAGCACTTCGAGAAACTCAAGGTAACTCCCCCCTAAATTAAAAAAAAACGCACTTAAACTTGTACCCACTTATATCTCCGTGTACGAACGTCGAAATAAAATTTGGATACCGCCATTGAACTCAGCACGCTCGAGACCCTTGGGAACACCTGTCACAGTCCCGAAACGCGACGGTCGCCGAAACGCCGCCGGGACTTCGTAATAGAAAAACACATCAAACGAAGCCTCGAACGAGAATTTTGACCTCTCCATTGGGACGAGGATGGTCGAAAACTATAAAATGAACCCTAGGAAGGTCGGTCGACGGCGGCGAGACGCCGCCGGCGCCGGCCGGACGGCCGGCCGCGAGCTCGCTGTGCGAGCTCGCGCGTCGTCATTTAGACGACGACCGGCTGAGCCGGTCCGCGTCGGTTTTAATAACTGACGCGGGCGCGGCCCTGGCCGCGCCCGCTCGCGCGGGATCTAATCCCGCGCGGACCCGACCTATGGTCGGGTCCAACCCAGGCGCGCGACGCGCCTGGGCGCGAGCAAAGCTCGCGGGCCTGACCAATCTGGTACGGCCCAGCCCGTTTAGGGCCCAAATTAGTTTAATTACGTATTTCATTGACTTTTAATCAATTTTTAGCGGTTATAGGTGTATACTTGTAACCCGAACATAAATGGAGGTGTATACTTCCTAATTGTTTATTTTTTTAGCATAAAATCATTTTATAAGTTAATAACTTTATAAAAAGTTACTCACATTTAATGAAAAATGAATTATAGGTGTATACTTATAATTCAACTGAAAATCAGAAATAGAGGTGTACACTTCTTTTTTCTAATTCATGACAAACAATTAAAATTTTGGGCGATGAAGAGGAAACGGAAACGCGCTGAGCCCAACACTAATAAAAGATTTTTTTTCTTTTTCTCTCTCTTCGGCATGCACTCTCCGACAACGAACACGCACAATTTTCGAACTGTACATTTATTTATTTATTATGCAACGTCTATAAATATATCGTTATTTGAGATTTGTCTCCCTCGGTCGTATAAACTAAGGAATAAAACAGTGGTGTATACTATTGTTCCATTTTCCTTAGCTTATACGAACGAGGAATTCGCATACGTTATAGTAGTTCATTTTCCTGGTGTATACTAACTCTGCACATCTACTATACGTATTGGAGGAAGACAAATCCCATTTAAATAATGGAAAGTATGAATATAGGATCGGTGTATACTGGTTCAGTATCATAAGTTCTATTATTTAAATGTATTTATCAAATACTAAAATGAGAAATAGGTGTACACTTATTCTCTTTTTACGTATCTGGTAAACAAAAATGATATATTTATACATATTGAAATTTAATGCAAATATAAACCAAAAATTATCGTAATCACTTATAGAGTACCCTCTCTCGAGGGGCGCTGTGGGGGTGTTCCGTCTTCCCCACACGTAAACGACGAACGAGCCTTTGAATCTCGAATATGCCTTATCCCGGTTTCCTAGATTTTCATAAATATCTAGGTGGCGACTCCAAACCCTCTTCCCCCTTCGGAGGAAGGTCCTCAACAGTTCTCAACTCCCTCTCGGTACGAAAATCATTATCGATATGAATTACGAAAATAATATTTTTCTAAAACATTGGGAATTGTCACATACCTTAGATATGTCCCAACAATCCTCCCGAAAGCTTATAAATCAAAATAATTATCATTTAAATCGATTTTCAAAATCTTATTCCAGAGCTTATTTACGGTCGACCGGAATATACTTTCGGTCGACCGAAAGTCTGTGAAAACAGATAAACAAGTCCGAACACGAACACATCCGAACACACCCGAACACATCCGAACACATCCGAACACGTCCGAACACGTCCGAACACCTCGTGAACTCCACGATCACATCGCGAACACCAACTTTTCGGTCGACCGGTGAATGTTTCGGTCGACCGAAACTTCAGAAATCAGAAATAACATATTTCAAATATATTTTACATAAAGACTCAAAATCCACATTTTTCAACCAAAATGTAAAACATGCATGCACACACGTGCATCATACATAAATACACATGCTCAAAGTTTTCAAACCGGATTTTGAATCCCAAAATCCTATTTTAAGCCAAGATATGTATTTATACCAAAATACGGAAAAGTATTTACATAAGGGTTCAAAATCTACATTTGCCCTTAAAATCCAAAACCGAAACATGTATAATACCCTATACATGGTTCTAAACATGCTCAAACATATATATGTGTGTTAGTACTTTCTTTCTACACTTTTATACAATTACCCACCTATACGACTAGGTATACAAAAATAGGAATTTCCTAAGTGTTTATAACCAACACTTAACCCCCAAAAGCTATACCTCAAAATACTATAGCTATGGATCCCCTCTCGCTCACTCTAGTCGCCTAAGCACCCTCGGCCGGTGCCTTTCCGCGACTACCTGGATCTGTAAAAGAGAGGAAGAAAAGAGCGTGAGTCAAACCGACTCAGTGAACGGCGCCGTTGCATTTTCCATTCCAAATGTTCCACGGGCACAACATCACCAACAAGAGACCATTTATATAATCACATATATGTAAACATGAATAAAAACACAAATCCACGTAGGGCACCACACATAAAGACATAAGCTAATATACACAATTAGATCACCATGTCGATATGTCAAGTTCGCCACCCAACCCAAATCAACTATACCATTGATATCCATGGATTATGTTAGGGTGAAATCACTAACCCAACCTAGTTAGTCCTCTCATGTTTAGTTTAGGTATCAGAATTGACCCACGGTACCAAGGTTTGGCTACCCGCTTCTAGTGCACATCCGAAGCACCAAACCTACGATAGGGCGATCCCACGGTGTGAGGTCCGTGTCCGGGTCCGTTTGTTTTTGCATTATGTTTGACTTTGCATTTGCATGACGTGCATGCATGCTTGGTTGGGTTTGAATCGAGCTAGTTGTAGTTTGGAGTGTTGTGTGAGTGCGGGGTTCGTCGCGCGTTAGGGCCGTGCTCGTGACTTAGCTATTTTTGTGTTGGCCGAGAGTTTCGGTCGACCGATCTTGTTGT